>JAUTDX010005376.1:0-37826 GCA_030844895.1 Ambrosia x helenae | reverse complement strand
TTCGGGATGCTCGTTACAGATATCACACTCACCATCTATATTTACACTTTGATCCTTCCTTTATAACCACATCAAGGTTATTTCGAAAGGTACTTCTTCCTTCTTCTCTCTATTTTTACCAATCCATAATTTTTTCTTACAAAAATTTTTAGGTGGGCAAAAAATCTACAAAGGGCATCTGGCAGTATTGGAGTCCAATAGGACTTCATACAACAAAACCTTTGAAAGGAACCTGCCAATGAAGTCAGTACCTTCACTGACAAGGACATCCTAAACCACAAAACTCAGGGCCTTTATTGAGACGACGTGGTCCGGCCATATGACCGGAATGCTAAGTCGGATTTCGCATCCTCAAGTTTGGGTGTGCTTCAAGTACCTGCCCTTCCACTTGTGTCCCTGAAATACCCATTCCCTGATTTCATCAAGGATTTCTTTGCTTATGCTCAGGCTAAGCCTGAATCTGAAATATCTTAATGATCTGTAACAAGATCATTGAGAATCATGACATTCCATTGCAACTGGGGACCTGTCCTATGTTTATAAACTAAAAACTCATGGGTCAAGTCGTTTTGTTCTTCAACTGATTAACAAACCCCCCCCCCCTTTTGCATAATGTCATTAAGTCTGAAAGGTCTTAGAAGTCCAAGTTTTTCTTTGTGAGAAGAGACTCCATCCCAGATGGAGATAATATCCCTATGTCATGTTGAAAATGGTAATATCCTTAAGATGAAAAAATTTTGTAGTTATATCCTGAGGATATCACTAATATTTTGAAAATTATTTGTTATGTTACATGTGCTTCTTTATCAAAGCTTGCTCATCCTCTTGACGATTCTTTCATCAGAGTTAAGCAGGTTAAAGAGTTACCTCGGGCAGCCAAGACTTTTTCGCAGAAGAGAGCATTTCCACCAGCCAAGCCACTAAAAAGTCTGTACGTTTTCTTTTAACATCATGAAGATGTTACTTCAATATATAATTTCTAACCTTGCTCTTTGATATTTTTAGCCAAGAAACCAGCTTTCGTTGACTTGGATGACACTGTGACAGCCAGGATGGCAAGTCCTCCTCCTCCTAAGCCTAAAGCTCAGATCTCTAAGAAGAGGAAGACTGTTGCTGCTTTCTTCAAGACATGAAGCCTCTCCCTTTGAGGGCCTTAGCCCCGAGGATATCTTGGCCAGGATCTCTCACTTCACTCTCCAGGTATGGTTTCATCCTGAAGATATCATTAGTATTTTGTATAAAAGTTAAGGATAGAATACTTACCTGTCTTCCTTTTCTCATTTTGTTAGGGACATGAATATCTGTTGAAGTCCCTGGATGAATCAACTGCTGAACTAAAAGAAACCAAGATAGTCTTGGAGGATACAAGGAAAACTTCCCTTGCTAAAGGGAAACATCTTGAGGATAAGCTGATCAAGGTTGAGGCAGAGCTGAAGAAGGTAAAGGCTGAGAAGGCAAAGATCACAGAGGGGCATGAGAGGGAGCTGGAGGATTACAGGCAAGGTCTCCTCAAGTCTGCCACCGTTTCCGTCCTAACAAGCTAGGTTGAAGATAGCCCTCCAGGCCAAGGATCCCAACTTCAACCAGAGGATGGGATATCAAGCTTTGGCGGAAAAGATCAAGAGCTTGGACGGGAAGGAGGTTGTGTATGAGCCTGTTCCTCCGCAGACTGAAGTTCCTGAGGATGTACCTGTGAAGCCTGAGGATGTTGGAGCCGAGGCTAAGGTGGATGTGGCTGAGGTGGCCAAGGAGGTGGAAGCTGCAGTGGGCAACGAAGGATGTGATGACTAGGCTTGAGCCCACTTTTTTAAATCTTTTGTGGTAGTTTTTTAGTGGTGGTTTGTTGATGGACAATTTTATTTTGGAATGTAATAGTTTAAGACAATTTTAAAGATTGGGGGAGGATTCTTTTGTTTTCAAGACGAAGCCCCAATTCTTTCCTTGACCTGCCTTAAGATGTTGACCCTTGGTGGATGAGTCCTGATTTTGGATGAAGCCATGGATTGACATCCTTTTTATAAATAAATAAGAATGGTAATATTTTGACTCTACATCCTTGTGTCATTTTTCTTTTTCATCCTGCAATGTTTTATGAAGAACAACATAGAATAGGATAAGAATACAAGTGTAGAAGTATACCAGATGAATTTGGCAAACAGTCGTCAAAGTACCCTAACAAGAGTTTTAAGAAATACCTTAGTTTCTAATCAAACAATAATATTCTGAGGATATCCCCAGTGTAAACTCTTTGTTCCATCCTTAGGGTATTTCTTATATTTCTCAATATTTCCTGTATTCATCCTTAGGATGTGCTTCATTAATCTTCAGGATTTCCCTAGTGTTAAGTCTGTTATATCCTCACGATAAACTTTAGACAACTTTTTTGTTTTGATAATAAGCTTATCAATAATACTTAAAGATAACATGTAAAGGTAAACAAATAAAATATTCTGGCGACAAGGCCTTTATAAATATTGGGGTCAAGCCCATTCTGGCTACAGCCTGAAGATGACTGGCGACAAGCCAAAATTAACTGGCATTATAGCCTAAAGATGACTGGCGACTGGGCCAAATATAAGAGACATTGAAAAATTCCTAGACCATGGGAATTCAATGTATACTCCAAAGATGATGAAATTGTCAGCCACTAAAAAACATGAACTGGTCCCACCATCCTGAAGATATACATGAATACGTGCGCTCCAGGCAGGGTGTATAAAACCCAAATCGGGAGAAAGGTGAAAACCTTTAAACCTTAGGAAGGAATCAAATACCTTAATAGGAGACGATGGCCAACCCTCTAGTATTTAATGTTCCATCTTCAGGATAGTTCTGTAAAATTCTCAAGATAGACTATATTCGGAGACCATGTTTAGTTGTAATATTGTTAGAAAAATGAAATGAAATGAAAATAAAGATAGATGCTTTCATACCTCTCATCTGATAGTACTTTAGATGAATTGCATTCCAAGATCTTGGGAGAATTTCACCTTCCATAGTTGAGAGCCAGTATGCTCCTTTGCCATCCTCAAATTCAATCAAATATGGTCCTTCCCACTTAAGGGCTAGTTTACCATCACTTGGTTTGGTAGTATTCTGAAAGCTTTTCTCAGAACCAAATCTCCTACTTGAAACCTTCGGATCCTTATGTTCTTATTGTATGCTTTTGCTATCCTTTGTTGATACGCTGCCATCCTTAGTTTAGCAGCATCTCTAAGTTCATATACCACTTCGAGATCGTTTAATAAAGTTTCTGAATTAGTAGTGGCATCCTGAAGATGTTATCTGTGCCAATTACCAAGGAAAATGGTGTTTGGCCAGTTGCATTTTTAGAGGTGGTTCTATCAACCATAGCACGAATGGATGTTCCTCTGCCCATTTTCTTTTCTTTATCCTAGCTTTTTCTTCAAATTGTTGACAATAATTTTTGTTAGAGGATTCTGCTTGTCCATTAGCTTTAGGATGGACGGGTGTTGAGGGTTATCATCTTGATTCCCCAGCTCTCAGAAAAAACTGGTTGTCCTTTACTGGTGAATTGAGATCCATTATCACAAATGATCTCAGTTGGAACACCAAATATGGTTAAGATATTTACTTAGATGAAGGATACCACTTTCCTTATCTCTGACTTGTACAAAAGCTTCAGCTTCTATCCATTTGGAAAAGTAATCAGTCATAGCCAGCATGAACACCTTTCCACTAGGAGCTTTAGGTAGTTTACCCACTATATCCGTTCTCCATTTCATAAAAGGCCATGGAGAAACAATAGGATGCAATGGTTTAGCAGGTTAGTGTAGGATGTTACTATGTCTTTGACATGCATCACATATTTGAGAATGCAACATAGCATCCTTCTTCATCGTTGGCCAATAGTATCCTGTCCTGAGGGTCTTCGAGTATAAAGCTCTCCCACCTGTATGGTTTCCACAATCTCCCACATGGATATCTTTAATTACTTCCTTAGCTTCCTCCTTGTTGAGACATCTTTTAGTATGGACCTGCAAGAGATTTTCTATAAAATATATCGTTTAAGATAACAAACTTGATACCTTCATCCTGAAAGCCCTGGCATTTTCTCCATCAAGGATGTCACCATCCTTAAGATACTTCACTATAGGGGTCATCTAAGATGAACCATCCTGATCCTGAGTAGTAAGGACTGCGATATCCTCAGGATGCAACTCTTCAGTCGCTGGTTCTAGGATGTGGATGATTGGAATCTTGGATCTTTCTGGTAAATTCAGAGAAGATCCTAGATTGGCCAAGGCATCAGCTTCAGCATTTCTTCCCTGGGTACCGTGTGTTAGTGTAAACTCATCGAAAGAAGATGCTAGTTTTCTTACTATTTCAAGATATTTAGTAAGCTTTTGACCCTTAACTGCATAGGAGCCATTAAAATGGTTAGTCATCAACAAGGGATCAACAAATACTTGTAAATTCTTAATATGCATATCCTTAGCAAGATCTAAACCAGCAATAAGAGCTTCATACTCAGCCTCATTATTAGTTTTTTGAAATTCACATCTAATTGCTTAGGGTATTATGTTGCTTTGTGGCGATTTCATTAGTATTCCTAATCCAGTACCTCTTACATTTGAATCACCATCTATGTATAAAATCCGATTTTCCAAACATTCATTTAATTTTTGGACTTCTAGTTCTACTTCACTCAGGATATCACTACTGAAGTCAACCACAAAATCAGCTAAAGACTGTGATTTTATTGCATTTTTAGGCTCATAGACTAAGTCGTAGGCACTTAGTTTTACAGACCATTTTTCCATCCTACCAAGCATCTCTGGTTTTCTAACTACATTTTTGATGGAATAGTTAGTTTTGACATGAGTTTTATGTGTTTCAAAATAGTGCCTTAACTTGGTTGATGTCATTATTAAAGCTAAAATAAGTTTTTCAAGATGAGAGTACCTTGTTTCAGCATCCAATAGAGTTTTACTTACATAATACACAGGATGTTGCTATCCTTCAAAGTCTTTGACAAGGACTGCACTGATAGCATTTCCAAAAACGGCAAGATATAACTATAGGGGTTCACCATCCTTAGGTTTCATCATGGGTGGGGCTGCTGCTAAATACTCCTTCAGCTTTCGTAATGCTTCCCTCGTGCTTTTGTCCCCACTCAAATCTTTTATTTTCCTTGAGGATGTCATAGAATTCTTTGCATTTCTCTGAAGATTTCAAGATGAACATGTTCAAAGCTGCTATCCTTCCAGTCAACCTTTGCACATCCTTATATTTGTTGGGGATTTAAGATCTAGGAATGCTTTGATTTGTTCCGGACTGGCCTCTATGCCCCTTTTGGTTACCCATATCCAAGAAACTTGTCGGCACCTTCCCCAAAGTGACATTTGGCTGGATTCAACTTCATGTTGTATGCATCCAGGATGTCAAATGCTTCTTTGAGATCTTGAAGATGATCCTCTGCTCTTTTAGACTTGACCACCATATCATCGATGTATATTTCCATGGTGTCCCCAATCTTGTCTTTGAACATCATGTTTACCAATCTTTGATATGTTTCACCTGCATTTTTTAGTCAAATGGCATTACAGTATAACAATAAAACCTAAGGGAGTCATGAATGCAGTATTCCCCGGGTCATCTGGGTTCCATCTGGATTTGCTAAAATCCTGAGGATGCATCCACAAATGTTAGCATTTTCATGCCTGTTGTGGCATCTACCATCGAATCAATATGTGGAAGAGGAAATGGATCCTTAGGACAGGCTTTGTTGAGATCTGTGTAATCTACACATACCCTCCATTTCCCACTCTTCTTTTGTACCACAACCCGTTGGCTAGCCATCTTGGGAATTTGACTTCCCTTATCATCTTGGACTTTAATAACCTGTCAACTTCTTCTTGTATGATAACATTCCTTTCAGGTGCAAACTTCCTTCGTTTTTGTTGTATAGGCTTGAAACTCTTATCAATTCCAAGTTTATACATAGTGATATCCTTGGAGATGCTTGTCATATCCTCATTTTCCATGCGAATGTTGACATCCTGCACTTCAAAAACGAAATTAATTGATGTTCTATATCTTTTAGGAATGTTTCTTACCGATATGCACTGTGATATCCTGATTATCTTCGTCGATGCACACTGCTTTTATATCCTGATCGGTGCTTACCTTTGTCATCCTTCAGGATATCACATGCATCCTTGTGTAGTTGCTATGCTTGTCTTGACTGGGATGACGCCTTCATTGATGTAGTGTAGCAGTCTTTAACTTCCTGTTGGTCACTTTTTACCTTGACAACCCCTCAAGGAGTGGGGTAACTTGACACATTGGTGGATATGTTGAAGGAACTGCCTTCATGTCATGTATCCAAGGTCTACCTAGAATCTATAACACAAAATGTTTGTATAGAGTTTACCCTTCAACATATATAGGCAGTTTGATTTCCCCAACTGTACTTTTGGTTTCTCCACTGAAACCAACCAGGATGGATGACTTAGAAACTATCTTTGTTTCATGGATGTTCATCCTTTTGAGAGCTTCTAGTTGTATTATGTTTACTTGACTTCCTCCATCCACTAATATCCTGCGAACAAAATGGTTAGCAATATTACAAAGTGATTACCAGACCATCATGGTGAGGATCTAGAATGTTTTCTCGATCATCTTCCTCAAAGCTGATCACCCTTGCATTTGTCAGCATGGTGGTCTATGTAGGTCATTCCCCCTTCTCGGATTTGGTTTCCCTAGCATGTCTTTTTGCTGCTGAGTAAGATGTTCCACTTATATCCGAGCACCAGAGATGAAGTTAATAATGTCAGCATCCCTAGGAGAGAGGCTGCTCTTTTTGGGATGGCAGTGCTAACCTGAATCTTAGCCTTCTTTTTTCCTAGAAGATCTTAAGATGGCCTTTACTAAGAAGATATGTGATTTCCTTCTCAAGGAAATGCAATCCTCTTTTATATGGCCAAAGTCTTCATGAAAATCACACCATTTGGACTTGTCCTTCCATCCTGTTTTGTCGTTCTTCCTTGGCCACCTTGCCATGTCACCAAGATCCTTCATAGCATACATGAGACCTATTACATCCACAGAAAAACAATAATTGATAATTTGGGGCAATCCTCATCATCATCCTCAATCCATATTGACCTTTTTATTATCATTTTTAGTATAAGGTTTTTGTTTTGTAAGGTTCATATGTGGGTGTGGACTTCTAATTAGGATTGTTATATCTTGAGGATGCTTCTATCCTCTCCTGAATGTTCTTGTCATCCTCAAGACGATGAATCTTAATGCTCTATTTTGACTTCATCAAGATTCCTACAGGGTTCATCACCAATTCTTGATAAAATGGTGAATGCTTCTGTAGTCCCACCTTGAAGGCTTGAACTGCAGTTGTGACATCTAAGTTTGGGATGTCAAGTGCTTCTTTCCCAAACTTGGTAATGAATTCCCTTAGTGATTCTCCCTGTGGATGTGTTACCCTGTATAAATCACTTGTCAAACGTTCAAATGTAGGACTACATGAAAATTGATTATTAAACATGTTTAATTAAATGAGAAAATGAAGTAATAGAGTAAGGAGGGACAATTAGCAACCACTTCTAGGCTGGACCAGTGAGGGTGGACCCAAAACCTTTACATAAACATGCTTCTGTAAGGTTAGCAGGGATGAGATTTATTTCCATCCTTTCCCTATAATGAGCCACGTGTTCTTCATGATTTGTGGATCCATCATAAAGCTTCATACTTGGAGTTTAGAATCTCTTAGGGATTTCAGCATCACAAATTGGAGGTGCAAATTGAGATATCCTGTGACATGCTGATGATACTTTAGGGATTGGTTGTATTATACCTGGTACACTGGACACCATATCCTTGATCTTCTGAAGTTCTCTTGCCAATTGAGGGCTTATACATGTATCCTGCATGGAACCATGATCATTAGTAGCAAAAGTATTAGAACTTAAATTGTTAAAAGAGTTGTATCCTCGGGATGGTTCTGTTGTATATCATGGATCCTAGTTGTTGTCATCCTGGGTGTTAGCGTAGCTTCAGGAGCAGCAAATCCTGGATTCATGGGATAAAATCTCCATGATGGTTGCCCCAAGAAATGGTAGATTGAAATCCAAAGCCCTGGGTTGTATAGGTGTTACTACATCTTCAACCGGTCTCTTTGAGGATGTTTTGAGGAATTGAATTTCCCTCATCAGCATTTCATTAGTCTCATGTTGCTTCTTCATTTGATCCTTCCCCATTCTAAACATGGATAGGACTTCATCATTCGATACAAAAATAGGATGAGTGGATCCAGATGTCCCCATCCCAGATCTAGGATTAGCTTGTGGACTCGATTAAACCACAGAATCAGAACACTTAAAAATGCAGGAGGTGGTGGTAAGGTTACATTCTTAGCAGAAGTTGAGGTTGGCATGGATGAAGACACAGATTTTGGGTTGGAAGCCATAGTTGTCAAGATTTTGGAATGAAATGATTGAGAATAAAATTTAACAAAGTTTTTGTTAAAAATAGCACCACTTGCCCCAAGGTGGGCGTCAATTGTTTTGGTAAAAAATTATCAACTAGAAATCAATTTTGTATTCCAAATCAGAAATGCGAGGTAGAGTGCTAATAGTGTTTGTTATGTTTAAAATTCAGTTATATATTAAGGATGCCACGTTTAAGATATTAAAGAAACAGATTGACAACTATGCTTAGGATAACAAAGGAAATTGTAAGGGTGGACAGTTGTATCCTCAAGATGGAACTGTTTTAATTAAGTTAAGCAACTAGAAACGAAATATAAAATGGGAATACAAGAACACTCAATATACGAGGAAAACCCTTTATCAATTGATGATCGTCGGCACAAAACCTCGGGAGGAGTCTAAGCCCCTACCTTCGTTTTTAATATTAATCAAAATATAAGTACAACTTTGGAAATGAGATGGATGAGCTACTATGATTATAGTGAGTGTTGTGTGTCCACAAGTGTCCTATACTCGTCCATAACACCCCTATTTATAGTAAATACATTTAACTAAGATCCCTACAAACCGCTATGCTTGACGGGTTCAGCTCAACATCTATATTGCCTGAATACGTTGCCACAGCCGTTACATAACTGACTTCCGAGATATTCGCTTGAAGTTAATCTTGGACGGTTACATTTGGACCTATTCTTCATCAAGGACTTGTCCAATACGTTATCCTATTGTCTTTTGATTTAGAGTAGGTCAATAGAGCCGTTAGAGTAGTCTTATAAGGCTTGATGTTGTTTAAGCGGGTACCTGCATTTACATAATTATAAGATAATCAGTTAGTCCATCATCAGGATGTACATAGGATAATATACAGTTATATCCTGAATCTTGCACAGTCTTTAGTATCATGAGGATATCACATGATAAATACAAGTTAATAATATCTTGAAGATTTCACCACCAACAGTTATCTCCATTGTGTCTTAGGCAACTAGGTTTTCGCTTTTATTTTCAAAAGTATTCATTGTGTTTTAGTCTTCCGTACATTGCATCTTTAGTATGTCGTCCATTGTGTTTTACCTAACTGGGATTTCGACTTTGTTTTCAAAAGAATTCATTGTGTTTTAGTCTTCTGTTCATTTTGTCTTTAGTATGTCGTCTATTGTGTCTTACGCAACTAGGTTTTCGACTTTTTTTTCAAAAGTATTCATTATGTTTTAGTCATCTGTTCATTGGGTCTTTAGTATGTCGTCCATTGTGTTTTATTAGATTGTGCATTGTGTTCACAATCATAACACACCAGTGGAGAAGAAACCATTCAAAATGGTTAAGTACAAGAGGGTGACACATCTTCGCCTAACTCCATCAGCGGAGCCTCAGTCTCGGCGGAACCCAATCCTTACAAGATCACACATGGAGTGCAATCCACCAGCATGAGACTCTACGCCCAACTCAGCAATAGACTTACGCGGAAAAGTTACAGCTTCATGCGCGTCACTATGTACGCGCGAAAGCGCCAGCAAAGAAGGTGAACCCCCCCCCCCCCCCCCCCCCCCCCGAGCCCCACTTGCTGCCCTGTTACCTTAGTGTCAGGCAGTTTTCCTGAAGGAGCAGACTGTAGCCGCTGACACAGTCTAACGCAGGAAGAAAAAGAAGCCCCTACAGCCAATCATGGCGGGCCACGTGGACCAATGGCAGGGCGACGCTTCTTATCCAGTTTGCTTTATGTAACTCCTAGTCAAAACATAACTTGATGGGCCAAAGGGAGGCACGCCCAAAACTTGGGCCCAGGCTTGTTACCTTAATTATGTGCAACGGCGTATGGCCCATACACCCCTGTAAAAAGGAGGCTACTCCTCATTTAAAAAAGGTTATGAGATTCTCGATTGAACACATAGATTTAGCATACTATTTGTATCTCCTTCTTTGTACTTGTAACCTTTCGAGTAATAAAGAACATCATACATTTCAAAGTGGACGTAGGTCAATGTGACTGAAGCACTTATATTTTTGTGTACTTGTATACGATTATATATATATATATATATATATATATATTATATATATATATATATATATATATATATATATATATATCTTCTCTCCTATCATCTGTCAAAGGCCACAGATCTAGTCTCGGTGTGAGCAAAGGATTATACCCTGCAGCAAACACGAGTCGCCACCCCATGTAACTCCAGTGAGGTAACTAGCATACTCTTTAGAACTCGTTGTTTCTTCAGTATGAAAGCTAAAAAATATACGGATACATGGAATATTTATTTTGATTTAGTTAACTACTAACTAAAAATAAAAATGATTTTGTAGAGTATGGGAGAAAAGTGTAACTACTAACTAAAAATGAGGGTATTAAAGTGTAACTAAAATGATGTATTAAAGTTAAAAAGTGTTTCAATGACTATTTTACCCCTATTTTTGGGTGGTTAATGAAAATAAAGTTCTTAAATTTTGGGTATCTTAAACTACATTTCCCTCATGCATTATAATATAGTATAAATTATGTTGTTAATTGTGTTTAGGCCTACTATTCATTGTGTTTTAGCCTTCTGTTCATTGTGTCTTTAGTATGTCGCCCATTGTGTTTTATTAGACTGTTCATTGTGTTTTATACCCTATTGTTCATTGCATATTTAATTGGTACTCATTGTGTTTTACGTTATCCCCATTGTGTCTTAGGCAACTTGATTTTCGCCTTTTTTCAAAAGTATTTATTGTGTTTTAGTCTTTTGTTCATTGTGTCTTTGGTATGTCGTCCATCGTGTTTTACCCAACTGGGGTTTTTGACTTTTTTTCAAAACAATTAATTGTGTTTTAGTCTTTTGTTCATTGTATCTTTAGTATGTCGTCTATTGTGTCTTACGCAACTTGGATTTTGACTTTTTTTTCAAAACAATTCATTATGTTTTAGTTTTCTGTTCATTGTGTCTTTAGTATGTCGTCCATTATGTTTCATTAGACTGTTCATTGTGTTTTATGCCTATTGTGTATTGTATATTTAATTGGTACTCATTATGTTTTGCGTTATCTCAATTGTGTGTTACCCAACTGGGTTATCGACTTTTTTTTAAAGTATAACAATATGATACTCATATTAAAGATAAAAAAAGGCTTAGTTTTATGGTATAATTCTTTTTATAAGATGGCTTATAAAAAGTTACGAACGTTTAAAAATGAAGGTGAAAATAACATATGACTTCCATATACATATTTTTTTTGATAAAATTACCTTTGTTACCTGTTTAATCCATGTTGTTTTCTTGTAGCATCTTAATTTTCTACTTTTTTTAATCTTTGCATAAGCCAACCCTAGTTTTCCACTAGTTTTTACAACAATAAAACGTTAAAAATATTGAAAGTTTGTTAGGGGTAGTATGGGAATTTATCTTAATAGAAGAGGTCAAAGAAAGTGAGAGTTAAAGCCACTTGGAAAGTTTCGACAATTCCGTAGTTTTTATATATGGTTAACGCCGCCGGCATTATTTCGCTTTGCCACGTGTATATTTGTGTTCTATATATCCCAAAATTTATTTCCGATGTCTCACTTAATATTTTTATGTTTTTTTATTTTTCTATCATAATTAAAATAAAGTTCAAATTTATTTTTCAATTTATGACCATTAAACTTTTCTTTAATTGCTCTTTTTTTTTCTCCACTTATAATACTCATGGGTGTATATGGCCCAAGTCAGAGAGAGCATTCGACTTGAGCTCATTTTTATCGGAGCATAATTTTTTTTATAAATTTCTTATATATATATATATATATATATATATATATATATATGTGTGTGTATGGGTGGGGAGGGGGGTTTTCTTAAATAGAAAACTAATTTAGCACTTCAAACTTTGGCCTAATAATAATTTTGAAACTTAAATATTATGAACTCAAAGCCCATAACATTTATAAGTCCAATACCTATTTAACCTGCAAAATAATAGAAACAAACAACGTTATTCTTTCTATTCAGAGTTGAAGTTATTTGACATCACAAAATTTAGTGGTCGTGTAGATGTTTTGGAGCATAAGAAAAAAGAACGTTATTTCCCAAATGTATGCATTGCATATAGAATATTATTGACCATTCCAGAAAGGAGTTTTTCAAAATTAAAGTTGTTTTTAAATCATACTTACGATCCACAATGTCCCAAGAAAGACTTAGCGTGTTAGCAATGATAGCTACCAACAAAGAACTCTTAGATTGTATAAATTGCGAAGAGTTGATCCACCAATTTGCTAGCAAGAAAATTAGGAGAGCTTCACGAATCGTCGGTTAGCTAAGCAGTCAATATCGGTGGGACATCGGCGGGATATTGGTTATCGGACCTTGGCCGATATTTGGTGTCAAATATCGGTGGCAAATATCACCGATATTATCGGTGATATTTGCCAATATCCCTCCGATATTTTGATTCTCAAATATCAGTCATAGCGTCGTATTTTCAGATTTTGGTTTTTTAGGCCAATTTAACTAAAAGTCCATAAAAATCATTTTTTAGAATAAACCCATAAACATTAAGAGCCCAATAGCCCAAAAACACTTCCAGAACCCTAAACCAAACAGACGAACACTTCTGGGCTGCGATTTGGAGTCTTAATTTTTGATAATACTGTTAGTAATTTAGTATTATATATGATTATGTTTTAGGATATGTGTGTGTGTATATATATATATATTAAATTTTGCATGATATTAAATAACCGATATCTCACCGATAACCCACCGCGATAACCTATATCTCAAATATCGGCCCTTGACCGATATTCGATTTCCCGCCGCATTAACTGCTTAGTCGGTTAGATACTAGCCTATTTCGGTTTGTAATTTTACTCATTCCTATACTATCATTTTGCTAATTGTTATGTTTATTGCTATGTTATTGATCGTACATAACAATAAGTTTAAATTATTAAATTTATTAAAGTCTAAGGGGCATATTTTTTAGCGGCTCGGATATGGCACGTAAATCCTTGGGGACGCCTCTAATAATACTCTTTATGTTTCAAGTGAGATTAGAATCCAACACCTCTTGAATAAGAGCTATACACCTTTGCCACTATACCATGCTAGTGGTTGGTATAACCATTACACTTATTATAAAGTGTCTACCTAAGTTGACAACGACTCATGAGTTAGTTCTAAGAGCATCCACATCATGTTCTTTATATATTTGTGAGCGATTTTTCTATATATTGATAAGTGGTTGTAAGTGATTGTGACTGGAAGAGATGGAAAAAGTTATCGTTCATCTTTATGTTTGGTACGCACTGTTCACCCTCTGTAATTTTTAATACTTTTATAAGTAGTTGTAAGTGGATGAGAGATGCTATTGTGAATGCTCTAAGGCTAGGGCGACGTTTAGTACTAGGTTTGATCCTTGCAAGAGGCGATATTCAGGCGTCTTTACTTTGTGGGATGGCAGCCGACGACCTGAGTATTAATAACCAATTTAGGGCCAGGTACCATGTTCGAACCCGAGTTTGCCTTTGTGTAGGTAACCCGATAGTGTTTTACAAGCACAAATGTAGACAATGTGCTAAATGTTGTTAAAAAAAGAAGTATCATATTCAAATAATCCCAAATATCACATGTTGATCGTCATCGATCTCTACTAATGAAATGTGTGCCAGTTGTAACATCCCATTTTGAGATTTCACAAGGCAGGAAAATGGAGGCCGTAGTTCGGGTCCATGATGTCAAAGACCCAAACTGCATGGATTATTTGTGTAATTTATACCCTTTCCGTTATAAGCATAACTAAATATGGAGGTAAACTCATAATATAGTTAGTGGGACTAACAACGCTAATCAAGTTGTAAGAAAGTAAAAGTTTGAGCTAAACGTGGGAAGTACCATACTACGAGGACTAAACCTGTAATTATGCCTAACTTGGCTAAATTCTTGTAAGTTTATTTTGAATGGGGTTTGGTATGTCACATGATGTAAGTATAAGGGTAGATATGGGTGAAATTGGAGGTGTTTGTTGTAGTTAACAAAAAACCCAAAGTAGAGGGACTAAAGTTGACAAATGGGGAAACTTCATAAAAATCAGCATTTTTATACAAGGGGATCGATATTTTGGAGGGGGTTTTCATCTTTGGAAAGCTTTTGATGAACCTAACACACATACAAGCCCTAATCCAAGCTGAATCCATAATACCATGTGGTGCATGTATAGATTAAAGCCAAGATTGGATGATTAGGAGGGTTTCAAACTAAGGTATGAATTATCTAACACTAGATGATGGATTCTTGGTTAGGAAGGTAACATGATGAAATAAGTAGAGTTCATACAAAATTGATATGTGAATCCATGTAGAAATTAGTTGTAAGAGATAATTGAAACTTGCATTATATTAATCTTGAGTTAATAGCCATTTTCGTCCCTGTGGTTTGGTCCAGTTTGCCATTCTAGTACAAAAGTTTTTTTTTTTTGCAATTCCTTACCTGTGGTTTGGATTTTTTTGCCAAATTCGTCCTTTTGACTAACTCAGTTAAAAAATGTCGTTAGTGTCAGGGGTAGGGTTGTCTTTTTACACCTCAGGGACGAATTTGGCATTTAAAATTCAGTTAACCTTGAGGGACTGAATTTGCCAAGTGATGAAAGTTTAAAAAATTTGATTTCCCTCTCCTGCTTCCCACGTTTTTTTTTCCGTTCACATATTCCGGCCAAATTCCGGTCAATCTCCGGCGAGACCATAAAATTGATTTTAAATGTTTTATTTTGACTTTTAATCGCGCCCATACGTCTCTCCACCTGTTCCTATCCATTCTGTGTCTTAATCGTGCATTTAAACAGTTGTAACCGTGTAATTAATCGAGTTTTATGAATGTAAACAACCGGAAGCTTTAAAACGACTCAAAACACGTCTTTTAAACATCCATTATATAAACTGAATACACCATTTGTTTTTTGCACCTCTACGAACCCATACCGAGCCGACATACCAGAACCGAGCACAACCATTACTGAACCAAGACTCAGATTGACCCGAGCCCTAACCAGACCCGAAACCACCATCGCCGCTGCTACCTCCTACAACCACCACCATCTCCGGCCAACCACCACCAAGATCTGACCCCAAACCTTCCACAACCACGTCTATAACCGACCTGAACCAAGCAAAACCACCACCGGACTCACCAATAAACACGATTGGAACTACAACCCGATCGGAACCCAACTGAAACAAAACCCTTTCCACCGGAATAACCACAATCTAACCCGAACCTGTCCATATTCGTCACTGTTTCTGCCCGTTTTTGGCCTGGAAGCCGCCGCCGTCACCACCAAGCTTGGTGGCGGCCGGTTGTCTATAGTAACAGAGGGAGCGAGAGAGGGTTAGGGAGAGATGGTAGAGAGAGAGAGCTCGGATGAGAGAGAGTAGAGAGAGAAAGGGAGGCGGGTATGGTGGCTGCACAAATGAGGAAGAAGAATATAAAGGCTTTAAATAGCTAGGGTTAGAGTTAGGTAGGTAGACACCGCGTATCGAACCCGTAATCTCGCGAAACGTCTCAGCTTAGATTTAGGCTCGATAATTAGTTATAAAAATTAGTCGGTTTTATTCGAAATTAGAAATATAACTAAACCCATCAAATGTAAATTTTATTTTCGTTGCCTGATAGATGCGTTCGACGCACGCGTTTAAATCGCGTTAATTAATTCGGTCATGTTTCCAATGGTTATGTGTGTTTCTAGCTACAGCAGGTACTCGGGTTCGAGTCCCTTTAGCACCAGTTTTGAGTTCTTTTTTTTAGAAAACATAATTGTAAAATAAAAATAAATATGTTTAAATGCCAAATTCGTCCCTGAGGTGTAAAAAGACAACCCTACCCCTGACACTAACGACATTTTTTAACTGAGTTAGTCAAAAGGACGAATTTGGCAAAAAAATCCAAACCACAGGTAAGGAATTGCAAAAAAAAAACTTTTGTACTGGAGTGGCAAACTGGACCAAACCACAGGGACGAAAATGGCTATTTACTCTATTAATCTTGTATAAATTATGTAAATGGAAGAAAATCTCATAAGGTTGGAAGTGGGTGTTGTTCTTGGTGTAATCCAAGATCATTCTTAGATAGATTATTGGATAATTTGAAAAGAAAGTGATGATTTTCTATATTTGATAACTATGGAATAGAGGGTACGTGATGTAGGTAAATAATATGATGATTGATGTTATGAGCTATGAAAGTAGGCATGAAATACTTGTACATTGTGACTTAAATGTTGTATGCACACCAAGTGTTTGATGAAATATCTAGATGAGTATAATTTGTGAATTTGTATGCAAGACTCGACAAGTATGAAAGTAATGTGATAATATGTGCAATTGATAGTAGTTTAACATGAGGATTGCGTCTTAGAGAGTAATCATGTGGGGATTTAGTTGATTGTAGGATTCGGTAAGAAGTATGCATTAGTAGTGTGTACACTATGCTTAAATATTATGAGGCACGCCATGTGTTGCTTAATTGGTATGATGAATGATCTTGTATGTTAATGAGATATGAATATGATGCATATGGTGAATTTCATACGATCTAGCATGTCAATATGTTGGAAAGTTGACTTTCTAGAAAGTCAACTAATGTGGAAATAATGTGGTATGTTTTCTAGCATGATTGTGAGATTGGGGATTCAGTGAGAGACATGCTAGACCGGCTATGTGACATATACGATGTTAAGTTTAATTGCTTGAATGATGAGTCAAAGGGGGTGTGAAGCTATGTTTTGTGCATGTTAGAAATTGACCTAAGCAAGTCAATCTGATATATGAGTTGGATATGATTGGTTTATGAATGAACATGTATGCTAACAATGGTGTGAACATGATGATATGAAAGGATAGGATGATGGACTCAAGCGTGGGAAGCTAATGGATCAAGATGAGGCAAGTAAACAGGCATGAACTTGGAGGACTTAAGGTAAGTGATTCCCATTCCGTTTAGTTAAATGTATTTATACATACATATGTGTGTGTAAGACGAATGGGAATCATGAAATGATGGAATGTTAATAATGATGCTAAAGCATGTTATGGAGCTTATAATGGGTAAAACGCAGCATTGGATGGACCGACGTCGGATGGGTCAAGAAAGGATGGAAAGGAGAATCAAAAGGGAAAGTTCAGGGGTGCACCGTAAGTTACGGTGGAACCGTAAATTACAGTGGACCCTAGCACACTTCTCTACCGTAACACAGTGGAAAGCCACTGTGTGTTTCTGAAGTCTACCGTAACTTACGGTGGCCACCGTAATACGGTGGAAGCTGAGGTTATTTGTTTGTTTTTATCGTATTTTGATTTTTCGCTTATGTGCGCATCCCGTATTCGCGTTTAACGCATCGAATAACATCGTTGGACCTTGTGAATGTTAGGTAGGGGTGTAGCAAGTAATAGGAATGTCGGATTTGCAATTATGACTCAAGTACGGAATGATGCATGAGTATGTAATTAAATTGATACGTTTGTATAATGGTAAAAAATACGGTAAGTAAATTGTTATACTTTTGTAGATTTAGAAGATGATGTATTTATGGGAACTCATACTCGGGTTTGAGTGAGAGTTTTACGTATGTAAAGGTTGGTCATTATGTGTAGACCGAGTATAGGATTGGAAACGTCATGTTTGTCCTAGAGAATTCATGAAGGAAAAGTAACATGACAGGTCAAGGTAAGTTGTGTGTGTAAAATTGTACGCATGTATGTATTGTAGGGTTATTAACCTTTTATTTTGAGAATGGTAATGAAGATGCAGGTATGTAAGTATGAATGTATGGGACTTGGAGGTTCGGACCGGGTCATCACACCCGAACTTGCAAAAAGGCGTTGAACAAGATCATGGAATATTGTTGGATGTTATTTCCGCATTATGAGTAATGTACATGAAGTCACTTAATGAACTAACGAAACCATTATGTGGTGATTGCAGGTTGTCTTGTCTACCTGAATAAGTAAGGAAAGGATGGAGATCGAGAGAGGAAGCGGATTGTACATGGTCACGGTAACATAACCTAATAAAGATGAGTCACGTTGAACATAATAAGAATCACTAAAAGATGTAACACCAAAATATCTCTTAGATATGTTTTCCAAACATTTGAGAATGTTCTATATGAAAAGAAATTTTCTAGTCCGTATTTTGCGCTGCATACTTTCTGTAATACGGTTTAGGGTTTTACAAGTTGGTAGTAGAGCCCTGGTTTGAGTGAAATCTCGTACAAGGAAGTAAGTACTTGAACTCAAACTTGTGTGCTCTTGAAATCAATGACCCGTACAATTCAAGACTCGATCGAGGCCCAAAGGTAGAATTTAATATTAACTCAAATGACATGCTAAAACCTAATTGTGGTGTTTTTATTAAGGTGAGCTTTTGTGGATAATGAAAAGGTCTCAAGGACACGATCCAAGATAGATCTCGGAAATTGTGGAAAGGATAGAATGCTCCTAGGTACGTAGTATTAATACATTGGTACCGGTGGGAGAGAATTCTCAGGGATGGTAAAATTTAGATGGAAAACAACCATGTTGTTTAGGGCAGGAAATTGAAAATGTAGCACGAAGATGAAAACCAGTCCCCAAGCATAAGGAAATGATTACATGAAGACTCGTGGATAGCATGTGGACTGCGCACCTGGCCAGTGCACAAGAAGCATGCGATACACGTGAGACCATGAGAATCATCACAGGTATGTCTCGTAAAATTGGAAAGTAAGTGGTCGTGTGGGTGAATGGGTGGAATAAAACTTCTATAAAAATGTGAATGTGAAGGGGTTCCTTAGAAGGTATCAAACTAAACGTTTGTATATTGTGCCTATAAACTAATTATGGCAATGAATGAATAAGTAACTAGACGTCAGTTGTGGGTAAAGTAGATGTATCTCAAGTGATAGAGAGCAGTCTGTATTGAAAGGAAGGGTTGGAATGAAAGGTTTGAATCCGTAGGTAAGCACGGATCAAACCTCTATGAATGAAAGGTTGGAATGAAAGGTTTGAATCAGTAGGTAAGCACGGATCAAACCTATATGAATGAAAGGTTGGAATGAAAGGGTTGAATCCGTAAGTAAACACGGATCAAACCTGTATGAATGAAAGGTTTAAATCCATAAGAAAGCACGGATTAAACTTTTATGAATGAAAGGTAGAAATGAAAGATTTGCATCCGTAGGTAAATACGGATCAAACCTATATAAATTAAAGGTAGGAATTAAATTTATGAATCCATATGTAAGTCCCTCCACTTACTCATTAGTCGGCTCATCCTTGATAACATGAGAATGTCGAATGACCTTAATGGGTCAAATGGGTGGAATTGTAGAAATTGTAGAAATGACCTTGAACGGGTCAAATGGTGGAGATGTAAATATATAGAATAATCCAAGTAATGGGTCAAATTGGATAGAATGTTGTAGAAATATAGAATAACCCATGGAACGGGTGATTCGGGTAGGAATGTAGGGAAAACGTTTCCATCTCTAACTGCGGTAGATTGGAAAGTTGTATGTACCTAGTTGCAATAACTCAGTTGGGGATACACGTGTAATGTGATCTACGAAATTAATTATATACTAACGCAGTGTGAATGATTCAAGTTAACAAGAAAGGAAATTTTTGTATGAAATGATAGAATGAGGTTTTGTATGTATGCCTAAATAGAAAAGAATTTAAACTATAAATAGAATGAATAGATAAAGATAATGACCAAAGGTTATAAATTAGTAGGAAGTGGCAGTTGACTCCGTAAAGTCAAACTGCTGAGACTTGGGGAAGTAAGAAATAAAAATGTAAGGATTATATGTGAGAATGTTTGATGCATAACTTGATTTTGTATTATAACGGGAATTTTATCAAAGAATTTTAGATAGTTATGCAAAGGAAAGAATTTTGCTTGGACTATTGAAAGACAATTGTTATGAATGCAAAATATGTGTCTGACCAATGGCTTTGTAGATATGAATGGTCGAGTTTTAGATATGATGAAATCTACAAGATAGGCGATATGAAGTTAACGAGTTGCAACTCGTCATGTGAATGAACTAAACCAAGCTAGGTATGGCATGGACTTGTGAAGGAACAAGCCAATCCGACATAAGGGTGGTTGGTTAATGTTGTGAAAGGAAGGTTAGTAAATTTGGTTATTTTGTGATTGTTAAGTAGGAAATTGATATGTTGAATATTACCCCCATATGAATGAATGGTATCTCAAGTATGACGTAGTTTGGAAAGTTGACTTTTAAAGGTCAAAAGATAAATGGATTTTAGATTAGACCCAGGGTTGTTAAGCAATGGACATATGTGTCTACAATGAGTAAAGCATGAATCGAACTCACAAACAAATTAGCACAAATAGATAGGCTCTGAAATTTACCAAAAGGGTTGTGGTGTATATTGTAGATGTACCGATTCACTAGTGCCTATGTAATTATGCCTAACTCTCAAGTTAAGTGAGAATGAATGGGGAATGAAATGGTATGTATGCTGTGAAAGTGATAACCATGACTTAAGGATTGGGATATACGCGTGTAGATAGTCTAACTAATTATGTGATTGAAGGGATTTAGAAGGAATGCTAATAGTGGAGTATTGTAGTAAACCCGTGATGGACGCCTTGTGACTAAAGAAGGAATGAAAGACTAAGTAGGATTTATGGGTTAAATATGGAACTAATCGATTTATTATGTTATAAAGTGCTTGTAGGCTTCTTGTAATATGGGAGCTTAAGAACAAAACATACAAATAAGCTTTGCCACGAATAAAGTTATTTTATAGACTATATGAGGGCTTGCGACATGGCATGAAATTTGAATGAAATGAATGAGTGAATAAATAAGTAGTGAATTCCTGATATAGTAGTAATTAAAGAGGTTTCGGGAACGAAACCTTCATTAAGGAGGGGGGGGGGGGGTAGACTTGTAACATCCCATTTTGAGATTTCAAAAGGTAGGAAAATGGAGGCCATAGTTCGGGTCCATGATGTCAAAGACCCAAACGACAAGGATTATTTGTGTAATTTATACCCTTTCCGTTATAAACATAACTAGATATGGAGGTAAACTCATAATATAGTTAGTGGGACTAACAACGCTAATCAAGTTGTAAGAAAGTAAAAGTTGGAGCTAAACGTGGGAAGTACCATACTACAAGGACTAAACCTGTAATTATTCCTAACTTGGCTAAATTCTTGTAAGTTTATTTTGAATGGGGTTTGGCATGTCACATGATGTAATTTTAAGGGTAGATATGTGTGAAATTGGAGGTGTTTGTTGTAGTTAACAAAAAACACAAAGTAGGAGACTAAAGTTGACAAATGTGGAAACTTCATAAAAATCTTCATTTTTATACAAGGGGGTTGATATTTTGGAGGGGGTTTTCATCTTTGGAAAGCTTTTGATGAACCTAACACACATACAAGCCCTAATCCAAGGTGAATCCATAATACCATGTGGTGCATGTATTGATTAAAGCCAAGATTGGATGATTAGGAGGGTTTCAAGCTAAGGTATGAATTATTTAATACCAGATGATGGATTCTTGGTTAGGTAGGTATTACATGATGAAATAAGTAGAGTTCATACAAAATTGATATGTGAATCAATGTAGAAATTAGTTGTAAGAGATAATTGGAACTTGCATTATATTAATATTTTATAAATTATGTAAATGGAAGAAAATCTCATAAGGTTGGAAGTGGGTGTTGGTCTTGGTGTAATCCAAGATCATTCTTAGATAGATTATTGGATAATTTGAAAAGAAAGTGATGATTTGCTATGTTTGATAACTATTGAATAAAGGGTATTTGATGTAGGTAAATAATATGATGATTGATGTTATGAGCTATGAAAGTAGGCATGAAATACTTGTACATTGTGACTTAAATGTTTTATGCACACCAAGTGTTTGATGAAATGTCTAGATGAGTATAATGTGTGAATTTGTATGCAAGACTCGACAAATATTAAAGTAATGTGATAATAGGTGCAATTGATAGTAGGTTAACATGAGGATTGCGTCTTAGAGAGTAATCATGTGGGGATTTAGTTGATGGTAGGATTCGGTAAGAAGTATGCATTAGTAGTGTGTACACTATGCTTAAACATTATGATGCATGCCATGTGTTGGTTAATTGGTATGATGAATGATCTTTTATGTTAATGAGATAAGAATATGATGTATATGGTGAATTTCATACGATCTAGCATGTCATTATGGACATATGTTTGTTAGAAGAAAGTTTGTATTATTGGAAAGTTGACTTTCTGGAAAGTCAACTGATGTGGAAATAATGTGGTATGTTTTCTAGCATGATTGTGAGATTGGGGATTCCGTGAGAGACATGTTAGCCCAGTTATGTGACATTTACGATGTTAAGTTTAATTGCTTGAATGATGAGTCAAAAGGGGTGTGAAGCTATGTTTTGTGCATGTTACAAATTGACCTATACAAGGAAATATGATATATGAGTTGGATATGATTGGTATATGAATGAACATGTATGCTAACAATGGTGTGAACATGATGATATGAAAGGACAGGAATGATGGACTCAAGCGTGGGAAGCTAATGGGTCAAGATGAGGCAAGTAAAAAGCATGAACTTGGAGGACTTAAGGTTAGTGATTCCTATTCCGTTTAATTAAATGAATTTATACATATATATGTGTGTGTAAGACGAATTGGAATCATGAAATGATGGAATGTTAATAATGATGCTAAGGCATGTTATGGAGCTTATAATGGGTAAAACGCAGCTTTGGATGGACCGGCGTTGGATGGGTCAAGAAAGAATAGAAAGGAGAAACAAAAGGGAAATTTCAGGGGTGCACCATAAGTTACGGTGCCACCGTAACTTACGGTGACCCCTGGGCACACTTCTCCACCGAAACACAGTTGAAAGCCATCGTGTGTTACGGTGGAAGCTGAGGTTATTTGTCAGTTTTTATCGTATTTTGATGTTTCGCTTATGTGCGCATCCCGTATTCGCGTTTAACGCATCGAATAACAGCGTTGGACTTTGTGAATATTAGGTAGGGGTGTAGCAAGTAATAGGAATGTCGGATTTGCAAATATGACTCAAGTACAGAATGATGCATGAGTATGTAATTAAATAGATACGTTTGTATAATGGTAACAAATACGGTAAGTAGATTGTTATACTTTTGTAGATTTAGAAGATGATGTATGTATGGGAACTCATACTCGGGTTTGAGTGAGAGTTTTATGTATGTAAAGGTTGGTCATTATGTGTAGACCGAGTATAGGATTGGAAACGTCATGTTTGTCCTAGAGAATTCATGAAGGAAAAGTAACATGACGGGTCAAGGTAAGTTTTGTGTGGGAAATTGTATGCATGTATGTCTTGTAGGGTTATTAACCTTTTATTTTGAGAATGGTAATGAAGATGCAGGTATGTAAGTATGAATGTATGGGACTTGGAGGTTCGGACCGGGTCATCACACCCGAACTTGCAAAAAGGCGTTGAACAAGATCATGGAGTATTGTTGGATGTTATTTCCGCATTATGAGTAATGTACATGAAGTCACTTAATGAACTAACGAAACCGTTATGTGGTGATTGCAGGTTGTCTTGTCTACCTAAATAAGTAAGGAAAGGATGGAGATCGAGAGAGGAACGGATTGTACGTGGTCACGGTCACATAACCTAATAAAGATGAGTCACGTTGAACGTAATAAGAAACACTACAAGATGTAACACCAAAAGATCTCTTAGATATGTTTTCCAAACATTTGAGAATGTTCTATATGAAAAGAAATTTTCTAGTCCGTATTTTGCGCTGCATACTTTCTATAAAACGGTTTAGGGTGTTACAAGTTGGCATCAGAGCCCTGGTTTGAGTGAAATCTCGTACAAGGAAGTAAGTACTTGAACTCAAACTTGTGTGCTCTTGAAATCAATGACACGTAAAATTCAAGACTCGATCGAAGCCCAAAGGTAGAATTTAATATTAACTCACATGACATGCTAAAAACTAATTCTGGTGTTTTTATTAAGGTGAGTTTTTTTGGATAATGAAAAGGTCTCAAGGACACGATCCAAGATAGATCTCGGAAATATAGGAAAGGATAGAATGCTCGCAGGTACGTAGTATTAATACATTGATACCGGTGGGAGAGAATTCTCAGGGATGGTAAAATTTAGACGGAAAACAACCATGTTGTTTAGGGAAGGAAATTGAAAATGTAGCTCGAAGCTGAAAACCAGTCCCCAAGCATAAGGTAATGATTACATAAAGACACGTGGATATCATGTGGACTGCGCACCTGGCTAGTGCACAAGAAGCATGCGATACACGTGAGACCATGAGAATCATCACAGGTATGTCTCGTAAAATTGGAAAGTAAGTGATCGTGTGGGTGAATGGGTGGAATAAAACTTCTATAAAAGTTTGAATGTGAAGGGGTTCCCTTAGAAGGTATCGAACTAAATGTTTGTATATTGTGCCTATAAACTAATTATGGCAATGAATGAATAAGTAACTAGACGTTAGTTGTCGGTAAAGTAGATGAATCTCAAGTGATATAGAGTAGTCGGTATTGAAAGGAAGGGTTGGAATGAAAGGTTTGAATCCGTAGGTAAGCACAGATCAAACCTATATGGATGAAAGGTTGGAAAGAAAGGTTTGAATCCGTAGGTAAGCACGGATCAAACCTATATGAATGAAAGGTTGGAATGAAAGGGTTGAATCCATAAGTAAACACGGATCAAACCTGTATGAAAGAAAGGTTGGAATGAAAGGTTTAAATCCGTAAGTAAGCACGGATTAAACTTATCTGAATGAAAGGTAGAAATGAAAGATTTGCATCCGTAGGTAAATACGGATTAAACCTATATAAATTAAAGGTAGGAATTAAATATATGAATCCATATGTAAGTCCCTCCACTTACTCATATGTCGGCTCATCCTTGATAACATGAGAATGTCGAATGACCATAATGGGTCAAATGGGTGGAATTGTAGAAATTGTAGAAATGACCTTGAATGGGCCAAATAGTGGAGATGTAAAAATATAGAATAATCCAAGTAATGGGTCAAATTGGATAGAATGTTGTAGAAATATAGAATAACCCATGGAACGGGTGATTCGGGTAGGAATGTTGAGAAAAAGTTTCCATCTCTAACTGAGGTAGATTGGAAAGTTGTATGTACCTAGTTGCAATAACTTAGTTCGGGATACACGTGTAATGTCACCTACGAAACTAATTATATACTAAGGCCGTGTGAATGATTCAAGTTAACAAGAAAGGAAATTTTTGTATGAAATGATAGAATGGGGTTTTGTATGCATGTCTAAATGGAAAAGAAGTAAAGCCCATAATTTAAATTATAAATAGAATGAATAGATAAAGATAATGACCGAAGGTCATAAATTAGAAGGAAGTGGAAGTTGACTTCGTAAAGTCAAACTGCTAAGTCTTGGGGAAGTAACAAATAAAAATGTAAGGATCATATGTGAGAATGTTAGATGCATAACTTGATTTTGTATTATAATAGGAATTTTATCATAGAATTTTAGATAGTTATTGTTGTGGGTGAAAATCCTCAACATGATTTTAACTCATATCCCTGATATTGCATCCTCAGGATGCTAAAGAACTCTGCTGACTTCAGGATGTAACTATAATTTAGCATGTGCATACCCTGAGAATGAACTAACGAATTAGCTTTCTTATATGACTGCAGGTACAACTAACTTATGATATGGATTTTTATGATAAAGCAACGTCCATATTGTAACTTTCAAGTGAAGAAATCAGTGATAGAAGTGTAACTCATAGTCTATGATTGAAGATGGAGTCAAACTTGTAACCGATACACATTTAATATCGGCGATAAAGAAGGAAACAACTAAATCATTGACTAGCCAAGAAGAAACAGTCAACCAACGACTAGTTTCTGTTAAAGACCACCAACGTTCACCTGAAGAAGCTGTTACACAACATTGAAGACTTTAACTACATAGCGGATCTCACGGGATTCATTAGTTATTCTCATGTATTATATATGGGAGTATGGGACGAGTATAGGACACTTACATACAACTTGCTTACACTATAGCTGCACACTAACACTTAGACACATACACAATCATTGTAATCTTAGTACACTCGTCCACATACTCATCCAAAGTTGTATTCTTTTACCAAATTAATATTAACAAACAAGGCAGGGGCCTAGTCTCCTCCTGAGGTTTTATGCCGGCGATCTACTATTGATCAAGGGCTTTCCTCGTACATCGAGTGTTGTTCTTTGTGTTTTATTCACTTATTCGCTCATTACAAAAAGTTCCATCCCGAGGATATAACTGTCCATCCCGAAGCAAACCTAAGCCATCCCGAGCATAGTTGTCACTAATTTACTCTTTTTTGCATCCTGATTAACCATTTTCAGAATATAACTTGTTTTAATAGCAAATTCACATTCTTAGCACACTACCTCAAAATTTCTAATTTGGAATACAAGATTATTTTTACTAGGTAATTTTTGACCAAAACAATTTGGCGCCCATCGTGGGGCAAGTGGTGCTATTTTAACAAAAAACTTTGTTAAAAACTTTTTTCATTTACTTCTTTTTTACAAAACTTGATAACTATGTCGTCTTCCCAGAAAAATGTTTCCTCATCCATGCCTTCATCCACTTCTACCAGAAATATTACTTTACCACCTCCACCTGCATTCTCAAAGAGTGCTACCTCTCAAATTCCACCTAGGCCAGCATTAGGGGCATCTGGATCTCCTCCTGTTCTAGTTTCGAATGATGAGATCCTATCTATGTTTTCAATGGTAAAGGATCAAATGCAGCAAGAACAGGAGACCAACAGAATGCTAATGAGAGAGTTACAATCCCTCAAGACATCTTTAAAGAGACCAAGTGAAGAAATGGGGACACCACTACAACCAAGGGTATTAGACTTCAATTCTGGCATCTCTGGAGGTGTTCATCAAGGAGATTTCATCCCCATGAAGACTGGGTTCTCTGCTCCTGAAACGACTACTACACCCAGGATGGCAACTACCAGGGATGGAGGATATACACCTGTGCCATCCCAGGGATATAACAACAACGGTAACAATTTGAGTTCTAGTACTTTTGCTGCTAATGATGTTGCTTCTTTGCAGGATACAGGAATAAGCCCTCAACTAGCAAGGGAGCTTCAGAAGATCAAAGATATGGTATCGAGTGTGCCTGGGATAGTGCAACCTATCCCTGAGGTATCCTCAGCATGCCATAGGGTGTCAAGATTCGCACCTCCAATATGTGATGCAGAGATCCCAAAGCGGTTTCAAACTCCAAGCATGAAGCTCTATGATGGATCAACTAATCCTAAGGAGCATGTGGCTCAATATAGGGAAAGGATGGAAATAAATCCAATCCCTACCAACCTGAAAGAAGCATGCTTATGCAAGGGATTTGGTTCAACTCTCACTGGTCCTGCCCTGAAATGGCTCCTAAGTGTTCCTCCCTATTCTGTTACTTCTTTTGCACATTTAATTAACATGTTTAATAATCAGTTTTCTTGTAGTCGAACGTTTGACAAGTGATCTATATAGGGTGACTCAACCACAGGGGGAATCACTAAGAGAATTCATTACTAGGTTTGGAAAGGAAGCACTTGACATCCCGAATCTGGATGTCACAACAGCGGTTCAGGCTTTCAAGATGGGACTGCAGAAGGATTCGCCATTTTACCAAGAATTGGTGATGAATCCATGCACGAACCTAGATGAAGTTAGGAACAGAGCCTTAAGATGCATCCGACTTGAGGATGATAAGAAGATACAAGAGAGGATAGAATCATCCTCGAAATATAACCATCCCAATCGAAAATCCACTCCCACATATGAACCATACAAGCATAAACCATATGCTAAGCCTGATAATAAGAAGGTCAATGTGGTAGAGGATGACAATGAGGATGACTGCCCTAAATTGTCAGACTATTGTTTTTCTGTGGATATAACAGGTTTGATGTATGCCATGAAGGATCTAGGGGACAAAGCAAGATGGCCACGAAAGGACAATAAGGCAGGATGGTGTGCCTTTCACGAAGACTTCGGCCATATCACTGAAGATTGCTTTGCATTAAGAAAGGAGATAGCATATCTCTTAAGCAAGGGTCACCTCAAGGATCTCCTGGGCAAAAAGAAATCAAGAGCTCAGGATGGCACCAACATCCCGGAAAGAGCAGCATCCCCACCTAAGGATGCTGGCATTATCAACTTCATTTCAGGAGGGTCAGACATTTTTGGAACCTCATACTCAGCTGCTAAAAGACATGCGAGGGAAGCAAAGTCTGAAAAAGGAGAAAGACCAATGAAGACGACCATCCTGACAACCTCAAAAGTGATCAGCTTTGAGGAAGAAGAAAGAGAAAACATCATTGATCCTCAACATGACGGTTTGGTTATTACTTTATATATTGCTAACCACTTTGTTCGCAGGATTCTTGTAGATGGAGGAAGTTCAGTGAACATCATCCAGCTTGAGGCCCTCAAGAGGATGAACATCCCGGAATCGGAGATAGTTTCCATGTCATCAGTTTTGGTGGGCTTCAGTGGAGAAACTAAGAGCACAGTGGGTGACATCAAGCTACCAGTATATGTAGAATGAGTGAACTCTATCCAGAGATTCTATGTGATAGATTCCCTATCCTGCTACAATGTCATCCTAGAGAGACCCTGGATACATGATATGAAGGCAGTACCTTCAACATATCATCAGTGTGTGAAGCTACCCACACCTTGAGGAGTTGTGAAAGTCAACAGCGATCAACAGGAAGCTAAGGATTGCTATACGACATCAATGAAGGCCTCATCCCGTCAAACATAGCAATTACAGCAGGATGCACAGTGCCATCCTCAGGATGTTAGAGTACATTCTGACCAGGATATAAAAGCCATCTCCCTTGACGACAACAACAAGGATATCACTGTGTAAATCGGTAAGAATATCCCACATGATATTGAACAATCACTAATATCTTTTCTTAAATGTAGGATGTCTACTTTCGCTTTGAAGCATGAAGATATAACTGGCATCTCAAAGGATGTCATTACTCACAAACTTGGGATTGATAAGAGTTTCAAGCCCATTCAGAAAAAAAGAAGGAAGTTTGCTCCAGAAAGAAATATCATCATACAAGAAGAAGTAGACAGGCTGCTGAAGTCTAAGATGATAAGGGAAGTAAAATTCCTAAGATGGCTGGCGAATGTTGTGGCAGTTCAAAAGAAAAACGGGAAATGGAGAGTGTGTGTGGACTATACAGACCTTAACAAGGCTTGTCCTAAAGATCCATTCCCAGTACCACACATAGATTCAATGGTGGATGCTACAGCAGGCCACGAGATGTTGACGTTCATGGATGCATCCTCAGGATTCCAACAGATACAAATGGAACCAGATGATCAAGAGGACACAGCATTCATGATACCATCAGGTATATATTGTTATATAGCCATGCCATTTGGATTAAAAAAATGCAGGTGCCACTTATCAGAGGCTAGTGAACATAATGTTCAAAGAAAAGATTGGGGACACGATAGAGGTCTACATTGATGATATTGTAGTAAAATCCAAGAGAGCAGAAGATCATCTTCGGGATCTCAAAGAAGCTTTTGACATCCTGGATGCTTACAACATGAAGTTAAACCCAACAAAGTGCCATTTCGGAGTTGGAGCTGGGAAGTTTCTTGGATATTTGGTAACAAAAAGAAGGATAGAAGCCAGCCCTGAACAAATAAAGGCCAACCTTGATCTCAAATCCCCAAGAAATATTAAGGATGTGCAAAGGCTGACTGGCAGGATAGCAGCCCTGAATAGATTTATCTCGAAATCCTCAGAAAAATGTAAAGAGTTCTATGACATCCTGAAGAAGAATAACAAATTCGACTGGGAATAGAGGCATGAAGAAGCATTAAAGAAGCTCAAAGATTATCTTGCAGCAGCTCCATTATTGATGAAACCTGAGGATGGAGAACCTCTCAAGCTATATCTTGCAGTTTCTGGGAATGCAATAAGTGCTGTATTGGTAAAGGACTTCGAAGGGCAACAACATCCTGTCTATTATGTAAGTAAAACTCTACTAGAAGCTGAAACCAGGTATTCACATCTTGAAAAACTTATTTTTAGCTTTGATAATGGCTTCTACTAATTTAAGGCATTATTTTGAAACACATAAAATATATGTCCAAACTAACTATCCCATTAAGAATGTATTAAGAAAACCTGAAATGTCTGGAAGAATGGCGAAATGGTCAGTTAAATTAAGTGCCTTTGACTTAGAATATGAGCCTAGAAATGCAATCAAGTCACAGGCTCTAGCAGACTTTGTGGCTGATTTCAGTAGTGACATCCTGAGTGAAGTAGAGTATGAAGTTCAACAACTAAATGAAAATTTAGAAAAATGGACTCTATACACTGATGGTGCTTCGAATGCAAGAGGCACAGGTCTGGGAATACTACTAAAATTGCCACAAGGGGACAAGATACCCCATGCCATTAGATGTGCATTTCAAACAACCAATAATGAAGCTGAGTATGAAGCTCTCATTGCTGGTTTACAACTTGCTAGAGATTTGCATATTGTTAAAATTGAAGTCTTTGTTGATTTTTTGTTGATTACTAACCATTTCAATGGATCATATGCAGTAAAAGGACAAAAGTTAGCCATTTATCTTGAAATTGTTAAAAATTTAGCTACTTCTTTTGTAGAATTTTCACTAACACAGGTACCTAGGGAAGAAAATGCTGAAGCTGACGCCTTAGCAAACCTTTGATCCTCCTTTAATTTACCAGAAGGATCCAGGATTCCCATCATTCACATCTTGAAACCGGCGATTGAAGAGTGGCATCCTGAGGATGGCCAGGCACATCCTGAGGATAAAATAGACCATCCTGAGGATATCACTGTTTTAGCCACTCAGAAACAAGACGATTCATCATGGATGAATCCCATAATCAAATATTTACAAGAAGATGTCATTCCTGATGAGGAAAATCCAAAGGCTTTCAGGATAAAGGTATCTAAATTTACAATTATAGACAATATTTTGTATAGAAAGTCTCTTGCAGGTCCATATTTGAGATGTCTCAACAAGGATGAAGCAAACGAAGTACTCAAAGACATCCACGAAGGAGATTGTGGAAATCATACTGGAGGAAGATCTCTCTACTCAAAGACTCTGAGGACGGGATACTATTGGCCTACTATGAAGAAGGATGCCATGTTGTATTCCCAAAAGTGTGATGCATGCCAAAGACATAGCAACATACTTCACCAGCCTGCTGAACTGCTACATCCTATTATTTCACCATGGCCCTTCATTAAATGGGGAATGGACATAGTAGGAAAGCTACCCAAAGCTCTTAGAGGAAAGATATTCATGCTAGTGATGACAGACTACTTCTCGAAATGGATTGAAGCTGAAGCATCTGTGCAAGTCAGAGACAAAGAGGTGGTCTCATTCATCAAAAGAAACATCCTGACACGATTTGGAGTACCATCTGAAATCGTTTGTGACAATGGTTCTCAATTCATTAGCAAAAGAACAACTGACTTTTGTGAGAGTTGGGGAATCAAGATGGTAACTTCAACACCAGTCCATCCTCAAGCTAATTGACAAGCAGAATCCTCAAACAAAATCATCGTCAACAACTTGAAGAAGAAGCTTGGGGAAAAGAAAGGAAAATGGGCAGAAGAACTTCCAGTTACACTTTGGGCTGATATGACTACTTCGAAGAATGCTACTGGTCAGACACCTTTCTCTTTGGTCTTTGGAACAGAAGCAATGCTTCCAAGAGAGATGATCATGCCTACAGCAAGGAAACATCTTCAGGATGCAACTACTAATTCTGAAGCATTACTACAAGACTTGGAAACTGTGGATGAACTCAGGGATGCTGCTAAATTAAGGATGGCAGCATATCAACAAAGGATTGCTAAAGCTTACAACAAGAACATCAGGATAAGAAGATTTCAAGTGGGAGACTTGGTATTGAGAAAAGCCTTCCAAAATACAACAAAACCAAGCGATGGTAAGCTAGCTCCCAAGTGGGAAGGTCCATACTTAATCGATTCTGAAGCAGGGAAAGGAGCATATTGGCTGTCAACAATGGAAGGAGAGATTCTACCAAGAGCTTGGAATGCTATACACTTGAAATACTACCATGCCTAGGGAGGCATGTGACTGATCACTCTGGAAGAGAAACCATGATCCGAATCACAGGTGGGATGAAGGTGAAGGCTAATAGAGATTAATCATCTCCATATGTAAGTGCTTGTCCTTGATTTATTTCGATCGATTATATTTTCACTAAACATGGTCTAGAAATAGTCCATCCTGAGAATTTTGCAGTACCATACTGAAGATGGAATGCTTAGAAGACTAGGGGGCTGGCCACCCTCTCCTCCGTTAAGGTGTCTGACACCTTCCTAAGGTTTAGAGGTTTTCACCTTTCACATTGGGTTAGCAACCATCGCCTGGAGCGCACGATGCCCATGTATATTCTCGGGATGGTGGGACCAGTCCAAGTAAAAGTGGCTGACAATTTCATTATCTTTGAGATATACGATGAAGCTCTTAAGGTTTAGACATTTTTCAATGTCTCTAATGGTTAGACGTTTTTCAACGTCTCTTTGGTCTAGTCACCAGGGCGTTTCTCCAGTTGTTCCTAAGGGCCTTGTCGCCAGTTATTCCTAAAGGCCTTGTCGCCGGTTATTCTCAAAATGATACATAATGGTTTTACCACCAAGATATAACAAAAAGGGTTTTTGATCCCAGTTAAACCAAAGGCCTAAGTCGCCAGTATAATGAAATTTTCCTTTGCAGGATATTATCAAAACATAAGTCTTTCTTATGAAAAGATTACAAGGTCTATTTTGGAGATATTACACTGGGGACATCCTCAGAATGCAAGACCATCCCAAGGATGAAAAAGAAACCAGATGCATCCTCAGGATGCAAGACTATCCCAAAAATGAAGAAGAAACTGGGGACATCCTCAGGATAATGAAGACCATCCTGATGATGAGAAGGACTATAACAATATCAGAAGGATTATTCAACAAGGTATTATTTAAGATTATTTCTTTACAACCTAAGTATTTGCTAATGTTTGCAGAATATTAAAGGAAATAAAAGGCACAAAGAGAATAACGTCAAAAGTTATATTATTCATCAAAAACCGAAAATAGTGCCAACCCCAGGCTTCATCCTAAACCAGGACCCATCCATCAGGGGTCAGCATTTCAAAGTCAGAATTAAGAAAGATTTGGGGCTTCGTCTTGAAAACCAAGATCCCTCCACCCCGAAACTTTCATTGTTTACACAAATAAAAACATAAAATTGTTCATAAACTACCATTCCAAAAAAGTGGGCTCTGGCCTAATCATCACATCCTTCATTGCCCACCGGAACCTCAACCTGAAAACTCCTTGGTCACCTCAGCCTCTTTGCCAGCATCCTGAGGAACAGCAACAGGGATGGACTCAGACGCCACCTCCTTTCCACCCAGACTTAGAATCTTCTCCTGCCAAGCCTCCACGTCCCAGTCTTCCATCTTGAAGTTGGGATTCCTAGCCTGGAGTGCCATTCTCACCCTAGCTTGAAAGACAGAGATGGTGGCAGACTTCATCAAGCCCTGTTTATACTCTTCCATCTCTTTTTCGTGACCCCTCATGCTCTTGGCTTGAGCAGACTTCACAACCTTCAGCTCAGTCTCCACCTTGCCTAGTTTCTTCTCAAGCTGTTTGGTCTTGTCAAGAGCAGATTTCTTCACATCTTCAAGCTTGGCCTTAGTATCAGCAAAGTCTTTGTTCATGTCATCGAGGGACTTCATCAAGTATTCATGACCCTGTAGAAGAAAAGGAGTCAGGTAAGTACTCAAACCCTATTACATGCTAATGATAACCATAACCAATCCTCAGGATAAAGAACGTACCTGAAAAACAAACTAAGAGATTTTGCCCAAGATGGCATCACAATCTTTTATGTTAATGACACCAAAAGGATATTAAATGAATGGAATTGGGATATGGAAAGGAGAAGTATCCTGAGCAGAAGTACTGGCAGCCTTCCTCTTTCTAGAAGAAGTTGCAGCTTTGGCCTTTGGGGCTGGAGGAGGACTCTTCATCCTGGAGCTGGATGGAGAAGTTATCTTGGGAGGATCAATGTTTTGACTATCGATCTCATCAAGATCAAAATAGTCAGGCTTCTTTGCTGAAACTAAGAAATCATATACAGGTTAACACAAGAGTCAAGATAGGCGTATCCTCAATATAAGACAAAACTTACCAGACATCTCAGTGGCACGACTTGTAGCAAAGCTTTCTTCTACTCCAATAGTCCTTGCTGAAGCTGGAAGTTCAAGTACTGCCTTGTATCTGATAAAAGAGTCTACCAGAGGAGGAACAAGCTTGGCAAAACAAGCGCCTGCAAGAATAATAAAATTTTAGAAAACTATTAACATCCTCAGGATGTGACTATCTTGATTATATCTAATACATTTACCACTCTTTAACCAGAATATAGGAATCTCATCCCCATAAGGAATGGAATCCTTTCTCACAAAAAAGAACTTTGATTTCCAAGGCCTATCAGATTTCACAACACCATGCAGAAAAGGAGGTTCTACATCAATAAGTTGAAGAACATAACGGCGGGACCCATGTGTCCTTAACTTATATATGTATGACAGGTCACCAATCTGAAGCTAGATGCCATGAGTTTGAATGATCTTGTTACAGACTATCAAGATCCTCCAGATCTCAGGCATAGCTTGGGCATAAGCCATTCCTGTCGCATCAAAGAACTCATTGATGAAATCAGGGAATGGGTATTTAAGACCAAGCTGGAATGGTAAAAGGAAGAAACACACCCAAACAGAAGAAGCAAAGTCAGACTTTGCATTCAGATCAAAAGGCCAAGTAACGGCAGAATCAGGAAAAGCCCCTGATTTCTTAAGGGCTTGAATGTCTTTATCATTAAAAGTACAGATTTCTTGATAAGGATCTTTGATTAAGTTTTGGGGTGTGAAATCCTTAGGGATTCCAACACTACCAAGAGCCCTTGTTAATTTCTTATTCATTCTAAAAATTGTTTTGAAAAACTTTTGCAGGGATGAAAGGAAGAAGACGAGAAAAGAAGCGAATTAGTTACCTTTTTTTATAATCTCAGTTGATTATAAAGAAGGAAGAGAAAGCCTAGATATAGGCGGCAGGATACGATAGGGCATAACGGTCATCACGAACAATTAGCCTAAAAAATAGCCGTTAGGGTCTTGGAACTTGGAAAGATTGATACATCAATTAGGAAAAATATTTTTACCATTATGAGATAACGGTAACATATTTTTGGGGACAATTGTTGTGGGTGAAAATCCTCAACATGATTTTACCTCATATCCCTGATATTGCATCCTCAGGATGCAAAAGAACTCTGCTGACTTCAGGATGTAACTATAATTTAGCATGTGCATACCCTGAGAATGAACTAACGAATTAGCTTTCTTATATGATTGCAGGTACAACTAACTTATGATATGGATTTTTATGATAAAGCAACGTCCATATTGTAACTTTCAAGTGAAGAAATCAGTGATAGAAGTGTAACTCATAGTCTATGATTGAAGATGGAGTCAAACTTGTAACCGATACACATTTAATATCGGCGATAAAGAAGGAAACAACTAAATCATTGACTAGCCAAGAAGAAACAGTCAACCAACGACTAGTTTCTGTTTAAGACCACCAACGTTCACCTGAAGAAGCTGTTACACAACATTGAAGACTTTAACTACATAGCGGATCTCACGGGATTCATTATTATTCTCGTGTATTATATATATGGGAGTATGGGATGAGTATAGGACACTTACATACACCTTGCTTACACTATAGCTGCACACTAACACTTAGACACATACACAATCATTGTAATCTTAGTACACTCGTCCACATACTCATCCAAAGTTGTATTCTTTTACCAAATTAATATTAACAAACAAGGCAGAGGCCTAGTCTCCTCCCGATGTTTTATGCCGGCGATCTACTATTGATCAATGGCTTTCCTCGTACATTGAGTGTTGTTCTTTGTGTTTTATTCACATATTAGCTCATTACCAACAGTTCCCTCCCGAGGATATAAACTGTCCATCCCGAAGCAAACCTAAGCCATCCCGAGCATAGTAGTCACTAATTTACTCTTTTTTGCATCTGATTAACTATTTTCAGAATATAACTTGTTTTGATAGCAAATTCACATTCTTAGCACACTACCTCACAATTTCTAATTTGGAATACAAGATTATTTTTTACTAGGTAATTTTTGACCAAAACAGTTATGCAAAGGAAAGAGTTTTGCATGGACTATTGAAAGACAATTGTTATGAATGCAAAATATGTGTCTGACCAATGGCTTTGTAGATATTAATGGTCGAGTTTTAGATATGATGAAATCACAGATAGGCGATATGAAGTTAACGAGTTGGAACTCGTCATGTGAATGAACTAAACCAAGCTAGCTATGGCGATGGACTTGTGAAGGAGCAAGCCAATCGAAATAAGGGTGGTTGGTTAACGTTGTGAAAGGAAGGTTAGTAAATTTTGGTTATTTTGTTATTGTTAAGTAGGAAATTGATATGTTGAATATTACCCCGTATGAATGAATGATATCTCAAGTATGACGTAGTTTGGAAAGTTGATTTTAAAGGTCAAAAGATAAATGGATTTTAGCTTAGACCAGAGTTGTTAAGCAATAGACATATGTGTCTACAATGAATAAAGCATGAATCGAACTCACAAACAAATTAGCACAAATAGATAGGCTCTGATATTTACCAAAAGGGGTGGGGTGTATATTGCAGATGTACCGATTCACTAGTGCCTATGTAATTATGCCGAATCTCAAGTTAAGTGAGAATGAATGGGGAATGAAATGGTATGTATGTTGTGAAAGTGATAACCATGACTTAAGGATTGGGATATACGCGCGTAGATAGTCAAACTAATTATGCGATTCAAGGGTTTAGAAGGAATGCTAATAGTGGAGTATTGTAGTAAAACCCGTGATGGACGCCTCCTTATGACTGACTAAAGAAGGAATGAAAGACTAAGTAGGATTTATGGGTTAAATATGGAACTAATCGATTTATTATGTTTAATAGATGCTTGTAGGCCTCTTGTAATATGGGAGCTAAGAACAAAACATACAAATAAGCTTTTCCATGAATAAAGTTATTTTATAGACTATTGAGGGTTCGCGACATGGCATGAAATTTGAATGAAATGAATGAGTGAATAAATAAGTAGTGAATTCCTGATATAGTAGT
>JAUTDX010005375.1:0-27646 GCA_030844895.1 Ambrosia x helenae | reverse complement strand
TAGCTAATTTGCTTTCATTTTATATTTATTAATTATTTATTGAATATTTATATGCAAGCCAGCATTGGTGTTCTGTATAGCAATGCCAAACATGGTAATTTGAATTTATGTGCTAAATTGATTTCAGTTTATAACTTATAATTCATTGTATTAGTTATTAGATTTCATTGTATATTGATGATCAGTTATTTATTGAATGCATCTTATGTAGTGCATCATGGTTGTTTTGGATGGTAATTCCCAACATGAGGTGTAATCGATGTTACAGGTAAAGTTATGTTCTTATTGAAGTTTATAACCGCTCTATGTGAAACTTCTAAAATGGGAAAATGCCTCGATATAACCTTTTTGACAAAACTGCTAATGAAGCATATATGTTCATCAGTATTATATTTTTATCTTCAGTACTTCTGAAAAATTGATGACAATAGTTTAACAAACACAGTTGTAACTTCTGATGATTATTTTAATCAGTAGTTATTTCATATAATCAATACATTGTATATCATATCAGTTGTTTTGTATTTCGTTACTTTTCATTTTGTTTCTTTCTTTCTTTTTTTTTCTTTTTTATTTTTTTGTTATTTTTTTATTTTTTATTTGGTTATAGTTTGTTTGCGCTACATATTAGTTAAGTCACATAAATTGAATTTCAAAATTTTCATTATGTGATGCTATTACTTTTTTTGTTTTTATAATAACAACCAACTAAATCGTAACACAACACGGATTATTATAACTACCCCACTTTTCAAATTGTATTTGGCTAAAAATCAGGATTAATTAACGCTTTTTTTTTGTTTGTTTTTTTATTTTTTTATGTTTTGCCTTTTGTGTTCGACTTTATATATAATCACATGTAACTTAATAGTTTATATGTTTGAAGCTAATATTACGAAATATAGTTTCTTTCAGATGTTGTGGTTGAATTCTGTTGGTAAAAGTCTTATTCGTGATCAGTCGGATCTGAAAAATGATAAATTGTTTATTGATTCACATAAAACAAAGAATTATACACAGATTAAGGTAACATTTATTTCATGCATGCATTTTATATGTTACGTGACTGAGTTAAATGTGTTAATATTGTTATTAGTATTATATGATACGCTCATATATGTGTAGTACATATATTATATAAATCGTTTCTTCATCTCCACAGAAACCGTCTGATGCTGGGGATATTGTTTCAAATGAATGTTCTTTAACAATTCAAAAGTTTATGGTAAGAGTATATATGATGGTGGTGGTACTGAAATGTCTAACAAAAGCAAGCTCATGAAAGAAGATGTATTTGATGGGGATATTGATTCATTTGTAAGTCTTTTTGATTTTAATTATTACCACTTAACGTATATTTATATTTTGCTGAATGGTTACTGTTTTTTCATGTTTTATTTGTATCAGTTTGAATTCGCGAACGGTTTATCTGACCTTGAAGTGGATTTTAAGCAGTCCAAGTATGATAGCATAGATCCGTATATGACATTTGGTAAATCAAGAGACGATAAATTGTTAAGCGGAGCATCAACAAATACGAAAGTGAGTTATATTTATTATTAATAATTAAGAATAACATATATAGCATAAGGTGTGGATTGTATAATGTACACTTATTTATATACCTAATTATTATCAAGTTTACACTTATCAAAATGTTGGTGGTGCGTCAACTGAAACAGGACCATGGCACATCATTGTTTCCTTGTAGTTCATGCTACGAAAAGGTAGTGTTAGAAACTTATACTTTTATATATTATATATACATTTTTTTTGTTTAGATCCGTACCTTCTACAGATTCAACAAACGACGACGGCAAACTTGGCTACATGGAAAGGAATGATGTCATTGATGTTGATCTTCTAGATGATAAGGATGTTAACTTTATAAATAAGTAGATTATATATCATACTATGTTTAGTTGCTAATATTTGTGTACTTTGAGTTTAAGTTATTTTTTTTATATATATTTGATGCTTATTTTATTTTATTTCCTTTTTATATTGTTGAGATTCATTATGTATAATCATTTTATGTAATTGTGACGTTTTTATGACTTTGGAATTAAATTATGTTGCTCTACAATATTAACACTTATGGCATTAATTTGTATTAGTGCTTATAAACAATGAAACTATAAATATAAAGATAATATTTATATAATCATTACATTATATGTAAAATTGGAAACTTAATTTATTAAAATGCGTAATAATGGTAAATACATTTAAAAACTTATTCCTACGTCTTCAATATTTCTGTTAAACTTTTGTTCTTCTCTTGAACGTGCTGTCTGTAAGACCTAAGGATTTTTTTGTATTTCTTCACTGCATCTTTCGTTATTCCTTTTGTTTTTTATAAGAAAAGAAGAAACCGCCCAGCGCTCCCTTGATACGTTGGTATTAAGCACCTGATTAATCTTCAAGTTAGTCTTCCATATATGGTGCTCAAGCAGTCTTGTAACACCTTCCATTACTTCCATAATCTCTTGCTCTTCATCTTCTTTAAAGCACTCCAAAACGAGTTTCTGAACTTCAGTCATTTGTGACCATTTGCTGTTGCTTGAAGACATGTTTATGAAATTCTTTGTAAGACTGATAAAGCTATGAAGATTTAGAATGTAAAGTTTAAATGGTCTGCAATTGGAAGAGATGACAATGGGATTTTATAGTTAAAACCAATGCATTAACTATAATGAATCTATTAAGTAAAATGCATTAATTATAATGAATCTATTAAATGCAATTCATTTTTATTAGTTTTGAATATGTCGATTTGGGTTGTTTTCCCACATGTAACTTTTAGTAACCGTTCCATACAAAATTTAAAACTGTGTCTTAATTTGACTTTAATATAACCGTATAGGCCTTTGAGTTGCTTATGATTGTATTTTATTTTTTGTTATTACTACTATTTGATCAATATAATAACCATTTTTTTAATATGCGGTGATTAAATGTAATATTTTAATTAGTTGTAGTTTCCCTTTTATAACCTATAAAAAAGAACTATGTGGATGAACATGTTTAATGTACTTTTAGAAATACGAAAAGAGATTTTGGGCAAGAATATGATCATTATTCACATCAGTTCCTATTTAGATACAAACAATTAAATGAAATGTAAGTAATTAACATATAACTGAAACGGTATGTGTAATAGAAGTTTAACAAACTAACGGAGATATAATTGAAATATAACTAAATATTGTAACTTAGTATCTACCTATCAGTTGGTCCGTTATCGTTATAACTATGTTGGTGATGTGAATTTTATTTTGTTAGACAATAAACATACTGACGATGTTTATGTATTGTAACTTGATTTCAGTGGTTTGTTGAGGCTTACTATCAATATTATAATTGAACCTATAGTTAATGGTAATGAACAAAAAAATATATATTATATAAATCAACAGTCGTTTCGTTTGTATTAAGTATTATAGGTGTGTATCAAGCGTTATCATTGTAATATTTAAAAGTCAGTTTTATGTATGTTATTTAGGTGATTTCGTATAAACACAAGCTGAAATTCATATTAACACGGAAAAAAAAGCACATACATACGCACGTTTGTTTACATCAGTTGATATCATGTTAACTAACGCAACAATTCTCATGGCTGAACATGGTTGAAATACATGCCATATATCGAAACATATTTATATTGTGTGAGTTGTATTGCCATGCCTAAGGAAATGTTAGGATTCTCTGCAATTGTATCTTCAAATTGGGTGTTCCATTGGGCACACTTGGACATGAGATATTTCCACTTATGTTTGAGCGAATGCTCGGTGCGGTCATCTGTTATAGTTAGTCGATTGAATTCATCCAATACGTTACTCCAGAACAAAAATCTTCTTGTAAGTATTGGAGTATTGCAATTTACGGCATATACCCACGCACGCACTAACGACATCACTTCATGTATATTCCATCTTGCCATTTTTTTTAGTTATATGATTTTTGAAGTGGTATTGGTAATCATATAAGCATATGATTTATAAGGTAAAAAATAATGTCCAAACAGTAATATTACCGTTTGGGATTTTATAACGGTTGATTTGTATTTGATCCAGAATGTAACTAAGTTGTTTCAATGGATAGTATAACATTAAATACAATCTTTCAGTCGTTGTATAGTTAATAAGTTGTTTCTATAAAAGTATTACAAGTGTAATCAGTTGTTCAATGGACATAAGTTGAATTGTACGTCATAAATTTTTCACAAATCCAACGAATGAACCTACTATCTCTTTATAAACTCCAATCTCTATACCACAATTCTCGTACATCCGAGTATTATGCTTCACATGAGTGTCATATCTTCTTAAATTCTAAAAAATCATCAATATAAAATCGGTAATATTTGGTTTTTTATGGGTTGTGATGCTAAATTGACTCGTATTAAGTTTTATGTTTTATTTAATCTCCATATAATTTAACATGAGTAAAAATTGTATTAATAAAATATATATATAATTTTAAAAGTAATAAAACATCTTAATAATTGGATTTATTATCAATTATTTATAACTACAGAAGAGATAATGAAAAAATACTGATGAATAAATCATCAGAAGTTACATTGTGTTTTTTTTTTAAGATTATGCCGTTATAGTTTGAATATATGAACTTGCATTAGATGGACAAGGTATATAACAGTCTCAAACAGTGTGATCAACATATTAATAAAATTAGAAGTTCCAAAGGCTCCAGAATTCCATGACCTGAGGTCCCTGTGCTTCCAAAACCTGAAATTCCCAAGCTTCCAAAGCCCACACTTCCTGAGTTTCCAAAGCCTACATATCCTGAAATTCCAAAGCCTGCAATTCCCGAAATTCCAAAGCCAGAGCTACCAACATTGCCAAAAGCGGAAGTACCGAAGGTGCCAGATTTCCATGATCTCCCTTATAAGCCCGCATTGCCAACCATTTCTGGACTATCCAAGGACCTTCCTAACCCTTCTCTAGCCCATCCTTAGAGAACGACTTCTACTACTAATACTACTACCGCGATCTTTCACATTTCATATTGTTTGATGACGACTTATTGAGTATATCTGTGTTTCCGTTGTTTTGATGTATGATGATTTGTGTATGTATTTTATACCTCCTTATTATACGATATCAATTTATTGTTGGATCTGTTTGATTTCATGGCAGCAATTTTTTTTCCATCGATGATCATAGGAAATCCAACCATGATCATACAATCATTGTGTCTAAGAAAGCGATGATGGTCTATGTGTTAGCTAGTTTCAATGACGAGTAGAGATTTAACTTAACGATAAAGCATAACATTTACATATTTTTAGTAACTAACAAAATGCTTTTTTTTTTAAATTAACTTTCACTAAAACACAAAACCCGGATAAGCTATTACCAAGGCGGAAATAGCAAGCCGAAAACCATAGACAAACCAGTCAAGTTACATCAAATCAAACACACACCATCTCTCCCAATCCACTACCTCTTCCTTAAACCTATTCTTCTACCACAAAAAACCCAAAGTCTTGATATCCGCAACCATATCGACAACCTTTGGATCCTTATTTGAGAATAGTTTTTCATTCCTTGCCCTCCATATACGCCAACATGCTATAATTATAATTCCATGGATCACCATCTTCTTATTTCCGGACACACCACATGATCCATCATTTCCACCAAGTCTTTAACATGAAACACAATCATCTCTGTAATCCGGCACCACCTAGAAATACCGTTCCAAATCCCTATTGAAATGCCACAACCTGTTAAGATATTGTCTATCGTTTCTTCCTTAGTTTCACACCAAGCACATAAAGGATTGTCTACTGGAATGCTCCGTCTTATCAACGCCGTCTTAGTAGGAAGACGGTCCAAAAAAGCAAGGCACATAAATATATCGCATTTATTAGGAACCCACTTACTACAAGTAAAACCAACTGAGGTGTTGTTATTGAAGCTCCTCGCAACCATTCCTTGAGTCCAGCAACCAAAAACGTAATATCCCTTCCATAGTTCCATATCCACGAATCATTTGTGTCTTCCAAAGCCACTTGCTGTAAACAATCTTCCAACAATTGCTTTTGAAGCACTTCCCCATTTGATGAAGCTAGTCTACGCCATTACCGCATAATCTTTCGACCACCCCCATCAGACCTTAATCGGTCAGCTACCAACACCCTTTTGTTTTTTTTCCAAAGTGTATAATTCCGGGAACTTTTCTTTTAGCGGCTCCGTACCTAACCATACATCCAACCAAAACTGGATTTGACATCCATTCCTTAGTTTCCCCCGAATCAACTTGTTGAAACCCACACCATCAACTTTGTATTTGTTCCAAAAATTAACATTTGTTTTCCAAACTTCTATAATAACATTATTTACCGGCGCAACACCCCATCTTTGACTTGAACCATGAATCGACACTATGACTATTCGCCACATCGCTTGTGCTCGTTATAAAACCTCCAAAGCCATTTACCAACCAAAGCGATATTATTCAACTCCAATCTAGCGATCTCCAACCCTCCATCGTCTATCGACTTTGTAACAACATCCCAAGAAACCCAACTCATTTTAGTACTCTCTTCCGTCCCACCCCATAAGAAACGCCTCATTAGGCTTTCCAACATAGCAATAACCTTCTTAGGCGCCTTGAAGAGGGAGAAATAATTCGTCGGTAAACTGTTAAGCACCGATTTAATCAAAGTTAATCGACCGGCAATAGACAACCTATTAGCTTTCCATCACGAAAGTGTCCTCCTAAAAGTATCCACCACCGGTTCCCAATTCGCTATCCGGTTCATGTTCGCGCCAACCTTTATTCCCAAATACATAAACGGAATCTCTCCAGCTTTGCATCCCAAGTCGTTAGCTTTGCGCTTCAACTCTTCATTATCAACACCAACTCCAAACAAGACTGATTTATGTAAATTGATCTTCAACCCTGAAACTAAAAAGAAAATCCGGAGAATCCTTTTCATATTAGCAAAATTAAAATTAGACCAATCACCCATCAACATCGCATCATCTGCATATAACAAATGTGATAACCTCAGACCATCATTAGGAACCCGTATACAATCAAACGCGCCTAAGTCACATGCCTTATTCATCAAACCAGAAAAACGTCTCCATTAATATGATAAACAGAAAAGGAGAAATAGGATCTCCCTGTCGAATACCTTTTTGGCAACCAAACTCAAAAGTTGGTGACCCATTCACCAAGACCGCAGATCTAGCCGATATCAAAATTCCCCGAACCCACTTACACCATGTGTTAGGAAACTTCATTTGTTTAAGAACCGATAATTAAAAATCCCAGTTAACATTATCGTATGCGTTATCAAAATCAGTTTTGAACAAAAACATCTTCTTCCCGCGCTTCCCCGCCCACGCCAACTCCTTATTCGTCATTAACGGGCCGTCTAAAATATATCTACCTGTCAGGAACGCTGATTGATTTTCTGAAAAAACTTTACCAATAACCATCTTCAACCGATTCGCCAGCACTTTTGACACCACTTTGCTAATACTTCCAATGAGATTGATTGGTCTAAAATCCCAAAGAGTACTCGGGTCGCCTATTGAAGAAACAAGTACCTGAGGAGGCCTAGTCTTCGGGATAAAACAGAGGTCACTTTCCAATCTTCCTGAACAGAACCAATCGATCTGCAAAACAGAACACTGTTAGGACTCGTCACAGGATTGGAGGTTTTCCTGTGACCACCCTCCGGCGTGAGAATAAGTATGGCTTTTAAGTAATGGCAATAGTTGAAGTATTGAGATTAAATGCTTTACGTTTACCTGGGTCCTCCTTTTATAGTTGAGGGTTCCTTCTCATTTGATGCGTAACCGCCTACGACTTCTTGGTTGTTCCGATTTATTAGGAGATGATCGTTATCATCTACCATTCGTGAAATCCGGCTTAGTTATTCAGCCTCATCTGCTAGTCCCCTTCTCGAAGCTGTTTGCCTTTATCTTTTAAGGTGGCTGGTTAGCAAGCCCATCCTTGATGGGCTTATGCCTATTGGGCCAAACTTGTTGTTATTGGTGTGGGCCAGTTTAGCTTAACTGGGCCCCACCTTGTCACCTATCTTTGGAATCAATGTGATAAATGATGATGCCATCCCCCAACTAAACCTTCCAACAAAATGCTTTTTTGGGCAAGGGTGAAAGAGTAGAATGTTGTTTATAACTTTTTTTTTTTGAAATTTGAATTTCATAAACAAAAAAGGAACAGATCACAAACACGTGAACCGACCTGACAACTCATTGCAACATATACAAAGGAGAAGCATTCCAATTCTTTCAAAGAATATTATCAAACCTATTAGGACATCTTAGCCACAAGAAAGCCTTGGACTTGATGTGATATGTGCCACTCAACTCATGATTTCATGTTGAACGTGGATCGATGGCTTATTGCTACATTTGTTTCTTATTGCTTTGCATTATTTATCTTTTATTTAGAGTCAAAGTTAATTAGGGTAGTGAGTGTTATGTTCCTATAATTTAGTTCGTAACTTTCGTTGTAGTTGTTACTTGTAGGCCTACAAAGGCTCATTGCTTTGAGAAGAAATGGAGCCAGAAAATTAGTATCTATATTCTTTCTATATTTCTCTCAAGTTCCTTTCTATCTTCTTTGAGTTTTACCCACTCAATGGATTATCTATCCGATATTTAACAGTGGTATCAAAGCAGTCGTGATCCACAGTGCATCATGGTCACTCAAACTCTATCCGAAACAGACTTTTATCTATGGATGAATGAATCCTTTGTGAGACTTGAGTCACAACTTCAAACAATCTTCAACGAGTTCCGATTGATCCAAACTGTGCAGGATGCCCTTCAAGCCCATACTGCGCCGCCATGGTCTCTATGCTCCATTGTAGGAGACTCCACCACCGCAAAGGCAGCGATTGCATCAACACCAACCCAAACCGTTTCCGCCCCCGCACCACCAAGACCACCCTTAATACCGCACCACCACATAAACAAGTTCATTTAATCTCCCAGTTGTCAGTCTTGAGGGTCAAAATCAACCTCCAATGGAAAACATGAGTCAGCCGTTAAAGCCATCAAGTGTTGCTAAAACATCACAAACAACAAAAATTGTTAGTGCATGGGTCTCGAAGTTTGCCTTGGATGATAATACCTTGTTAGGTAATGCACATGAAGTGGACCCCTCCATTGGTTTCACATTTTTAGAATTCAAAAGTGTTATGAAACTTGTGTAGGTTGTTTTCACATTCAATTTGATAAAGAACAGGGTCTATCTATGTTATGCCTTGCTACTTTTTGGCATGACCAATCCATCGAGAATGTTGGTACCTACGGTAAAAACATTGAAGAGTGGTGGCCACCGTGGCGTTTGCTATGATTGCTCCGAATGCCGCGCAGAGGACCGAATGGCGGCCACCATGGGAAAGTCGTTCCGTTCTTAAGGACAAGAACGTTTTGAAGCGGTGGGGAATGATATGCGCCACTCTGATTTCATGTTGAACGTGGATCGATGGCTTATTGCTACATTTGTTTCTTATTATTTTGTATTATTTATCTTTTATTTAGAGTCATAGTTAATAAGGGTAGTGAGTGTTATGTTCCTATAATTTAGTTTGTAACTTTCGTTACAGTTGTTACTTGTAGGCTTATAAAGGCTCCTTGCTTTGAGAAGAAATGGAGCCAGAAAATTAGTATCTATATTTTTTCTATATTTCTCTCAAGTTCCTTTGTATTTTCTTTGAGTTTTACCCACTCAATGGGTTATCTATGCGATATTTAACAGTGGTATCAGAGCGGTGTTGATCCCGTTTCTATGGACGCTTATGAATGGAATGCTACAATGGCTCGAACCAAGTCGACGCTTTTTGAGATGATGGATCTTCTCAAAAATGAGTCTCGAAGATGGGCAACCTCACCCATTTTTTCTACACCACCACCGGTTTTGGCCGCCACACCACCAGCGTCTCCGAAGCCACCCCCAACCCATCAACCACCACCACCTCCTTCCGCACAACTACCAAAGCCGGTAGTAATCACTAAAGTAAAGACAAGTTATGTTAGTTTTAACCAACCAACTTCCACTTTCGAAAAAACACAATCTTTGTCATTCGTAACCAAGGCAGCGGATAATTCATTGGAGATGCAGTTACAACCTCATACTCAAATTAAGTCTTTACATGGCAGTAAGCAGGAAAAATTCGGTACCAGAACATTTGAGCGAAACTCTAAATCAATGACTTTAAAGGCTACTTCCAAGAGAGATGGTTCCACGTCACCTCAATCTATACTTGCTGAAAAAGAACATAGGAACGTTGGCTCTTCTAAGAGACATTCACTCATTGTTATGAAGGGTATCATGAGAACGACTTGTCCAACCCATGCGACGTCGATGCCATACCAGAATGTAACATCACCACCGATACCGAACATTATCCAGGTTATATTTGAATGGGAAGCAGAAATGCGAGAGTGGCGTCCACCATGGCATCCCATTGAGACTACTCCAAACCCGGTTCAAAGGCTCGGATTGCACCCACTGTGGCGTTTTGTTACTACTGCCCCATATATTACGGGAAAAGCCGAGTGGCGACCACCGTAGTGCATCACCAAATCTTGTGCGGTTTCACCTTGAGGACAAGGGGAATTTGAGCGGGGTGGAATGATACGTACCCGCATCATGACTAGTTTTTGTTTTATTTTCTCTATTTATTTACATGTTTATTTTTCTGTTTAGAGTCTTGTGGGTCACAAATAGTAGTAGTGGGTAGTTAAGCATGTTGCCATGATTTCCTATTTTTTAGGTAGTTTCGGTTCTTGTAATCCTTTTAAAAGGAATGCTCTTTTCTTAATGAAAGCATGCAGAAAATGAATTGAAAGTCTATATTCTCTCTAAGTTTTTCATCTGGCTTCTCATCTATGTTTATTTGAGTTTTACCCACTCTCAGGGAGCGGACCTAGTGTATAACTAGGTGCCGCGTCCGTTGCTGCTCAACTTCGCGCACGTAGTGAAAAATTAGTGGAAAATTTGGGGTTTTTTTTTTACGAAATTGGGAAAACGTTGCTACTAAAATGAAAAAAAAACGAAAAAACGTTACTACTGAAATTCATTTCTAGATCCGCCACTGCCCACTCTATAGGTTTCCCACAATGTCTTGAATCTTTGGATCCTTCCCAATGTTGTTTATAACTTAATTGTTAAATATTGATGAATGTTGATGATAAATAATCAAGAAACTAGATAAACTTGGTGGTGGAGTATAGATGAATGCCTATTGACTCTAGATAAGCTAGTGGTGGTACGGATTAAATTGATTATTGTAAGTAATTTTAATGCTAGCTAGCTAAGTTTAGTTGGTGAAATATTTACGTACGCATTATGAATTTTGTAGCTAATGACATATTTAATGATTTGGTGAAACACTGTTGAATGAATTAGTATTTAGTTGCTTAAATAAATATATTTGTAACCCAACGATTTGGAAATAATAAATAACAACCACCATACCTATTAAGTATATAAGCATATACTAGAAACCCTATAAGAAAGTGAAAATTCTAGAAAATCCTATATAACGAACTTATTTGTTTATGAAAATTTTAGGGTGATGATTGGTGGTGCGCGCACCAAGCAAACAATAAGTCTTACATGTCATTGATGTTTACTATTTTTACTTCACTTTCAATTCTAACAATGTGACTAATAATTTTCAACTCTATAATTGTTGTCCCTCGAAGGGAAAACACGGGGTAAGGCAAAAAATATCGCCTTAAGAAAATAGGTTGATAATACATGTAGTATGTTTGATATACCTTTGATGAAGAGGCCACCTTCATGCCGTAGGCCAGCTTGGTAGCTTTTCTAGGGGTGTTCATGGTTCGGTTATGAACCACGAAATCGTCCAAACCGGTCATTGGTTTGGTTTTCACGGTCGGTTATTTTATTTATCATTCAGTCGGTTGGTTTCAATATTTTCTAACCGCAACGAACGGTTTGTTTTACTGTTTATACCGAAAACCAACCGTATAAAACCGGACCGGACCTTAAGAATTTATTCTAGTATTTTTAATATTTCATATTATATATAGACATTAATAAAAATAAATCTATTATAACCTATAAGTAATTTAATGCAAAACAAAAGTATGCTAAGTCCATTTCACATTATATGAGTTTTTCTGTTTTTCTAAATTCTAAATTTTCAACCACAGCTAACACCTATGTATCGATTTATTTAGAGATATTTTTATATATTTGGAATACATTTAAAGCTATTTGGATAGGTATTTATGTTAAACAACTTACGCATTGTGGGCAATTTTACGACGTCTTGAAATTTGGGTTTTTTTTTGCGTTTCTAACGGTTTGGTTTGGTTCGGTTTAAAAGTTCTACGATTCGGTTTCGTTTAGAAAACTAAAAAACCATTACTAATGCCTAATGGTTTGGTTCACGGTTTGAACTAAAAACCGCGAAAACCGGACCATGAACACCCCTAGCTTTTTCACACGAGAGGCGGCACTGTACATGTGCCGCGAAATTCCACTAGACATGGAAGGTTGGAAGAATGTTGATAAAGATGATAACAATCAGTTAATGGAGTATATGTCGGTTAGTGATTTATAAATATGTATTTTATATGATATTTGTTGATTTTTTTCTACTTGACTAGCCTGTTTTATTTAATTATTAGGGGTTGTTTATTACTAGGGGTTGTTTAATTTGAGTAATGTTGAGGAAGATATAGATGCAAAGAATAAAAAAATAGGAGGAATTGTGGGGGCTCTCCAAAAGCGGTACAAAGACCGTAAAGCCGAAGCAAAGAGATAATTTATAGAGGAAGCGAGAGGTTATGATGACGTGGAGGGAGCAAAGTGATACCCCCTAGGGTATGAAACCTGAAAACTGGATTCAGCTTGTTGATCACTTCTACACTCCATGACATATGCGGAAGTCAGCAACTTACAAAGTCGTCGGCCGACAACAGACGAACATATACCGAGGTGGAACGAGCTCTTTTTCCACTCACTATTACAAGAAGGTATACACACACACACATACATAGAAAATAATGTTTATTTAACTTATAATTTAATTTTTAATGTTAAACAGGACATATAACGGTATGAAGCATACTGTTCGGGACATACATGAAAGCAAGGGACGTTTGATAGCCCTCAGAATGAAGAGAACTACGAAATATTTATTTATAATCTAATTTTTATATACATACACCCCCCCCCCACACACATATATATATATATGTAATTCTATTAAATCACGTTTGTAAAATTAGGTTAAAGGCACAGTTTGAGTCTCGAACTCAACGGATCGCTGAAGAAGAAGGAGGAGGAGAAAGTTGCTCACAACAATTGGTATACATTTGTGTATGTGCACGTTTAGTTTCCGTGTTTGTGCGATTGTTTGTTGGGATTAAAGTAAGTTCAAACTAATATTATTTCGGGTGTTTGCAGATTGCTACATTTGAATTAATATGTGTTGGGCAGACGTTGTCACACCTCAAAATTCCATTTGCGGGGTTTTACCGTGAGGCGCGTGACACACTAGGATCTAAGTCAACAGTCACAGTAAAGGACAACTATATGAATAAAACAACGTAAACCAAACCAAGCAGATTAAAAGTACCAACCAAAACACAGCGGAAACGATTTAGTGGCACTTTTATATGCCGTCAAATATTTTGATGGCATATACAAAGTACCACTAAATACTATATTATTTCCATCTAATTTAAATTTCACTAAAAGTGTGTGCTACATACAAGTAGCATAGGAAAAGTGCCATTAAAAATATAAATTAGTGAGACAAAAGCTAAATGTCATTAAACATGTGTGCTATTAAATGTATAAAATAATATCTATGACTAATATAAATTAATAAGTAACTAAATAGTAAACATGCCGAGCTCGAGCATTAGAAACAAAGCTCGAATCGAGCCGCGCGAGGTCGAGCTTTCATAACTTAATGAGTTCGAGCTCAACTCAACTAGTTTGCACCCCTAATTGTAATGGTCCATGAGGATTATTGATGTGTCACACACACCCATATATTGCACTATTATTTAATCTATGTTGGCTTTGTTTGATCATGTCTAATAGAGTACCAAACTATCTTTAACTATGATTCACATAACGTGCCATATTACATCAAACGCGTGATAATGGTCAAAAGGATTTATATAATAAGTCGCTGTAAATAATAATGGTCTATAAAGTGTCTTATGGATCATATATACCCATGTTTGACTTTGAGTTCATTATGACTGGTTATCATTTGACCTCTGCTTGCTATGGTTGGCCAAAAATCAATGTATATGACCGGCTTTGGCCGACTTTAAGTTTTTCTTTTTGATCGGCAAACATCATTCATTCATTCATCACCAAAACGTATTACAAACAAGGCTAGTAAGACACTAGACCATACACCAAAAACATCACCCAATACAAACAAAACTACAACCATTACAAGAGTTTAAGTAATCGGCACATTGAAATCGACCCAGTCTTGCCACGTCCAATTGTTTGTTTTGCATTTGTTCTTCGCCCAAATGTAAGTCGATGCTTGAACTTCCGCGAACACTCCTTGAGGACACAACCTTTTTCCTGAGAAAATAAGTGCGTTTCTTGCCTTCCATATCGCCCAAGCCGCTCCCACAATAATCATTCTAACCCATTTCCTTTTATAACCTTCCCTAGCCATCGACTTGTACCCATTCAGCAAATCGCGGACACTGAATGCATATACCTGTGGGATCTTGCACCATGCCGATACCTTATCCAAAACCACGGCTGTCACAAAGCAGGACGTAAAAAGGTGCTCCGAATCTTCATCAGCTGAGCCGCATAGTCTGCACGTCGGCTCTCCATGTAATATTCTTCTATGTTGCAGCCCAAGAAGCGTTGGAAGTCTATTTTGCTCGGCGCGCCATGCAAAAATACTCACCTTTCTTGGAACATGTTTAATCCAGTCGAAAGAAAAGAACGGTGCAGCAAATTGTGACAAGGTCTTCCTGCAAGACCACACCGAAAAGACACCATCCGAAGCGCCTTGCCAATCCCATCTATCGTCTACATCAGCCAAATGAACCTGCCCGATCAAAGCTTCCAATTCAGCAAGTTCCTGTTGTTCAGTCACGGCACACGGAATCCGTCTCCAACTCCAGCCTGTAACCCTGACCGCAACAGAAACATTTTTAACATCTTCAATAGCAAACAGGTTTGGAAATCTGTACATTAGCGGACCATTTCCAGCCCAGTAATCGAGCCAGAAGCGAACCGACAACCCATTCTTAAGCTCCGCCTTAAACATCTCTCGCAAAATTATGTTTCTATCCATCAGCGGCTGTTCAATTCTGTTAATGCAGCCCCACACACTCGCAAAACCTGCTTTAATCGGCATATATGACCAAGCGCCTCGTTGTTTATGAATTGCCGATATCACTTGGACCCAAAGTGCCGTTTTTTCCACCTTCCATCTCCACCACCACTTCATCAAAAGAGCGAAATTCATATCATTTAACGACCCAAGACCCAGGCCACCCTTGTCATTCGGACCTATAACTCGTGCCCAACTGACCCAGTTTATCTTCGCCTTTTGGTCGTCACCACCCCAAAAAAACCTGCGTCTTAAAGCTTCAAGGGTATCAATGATGGCTTTCGGTGCTTTGTAGAAGGAGAAAAAGTACAAAGGAAGGCTATCCAAAGCTGATTTTAATAACACAACTCGACCACCGAACGATAGATTTTTCGCTTTCCATTTTGTTAGTCTTGACTTGAAACATTCAACCACCCCAGCCCAATTCCTTGTCAGATTCATATTAGCTCCCAACAATAAACCCAAATACTTACAAGGAAAGTTCCCCACATTGCACGGATTGAATTCGCCATGTTCGCCACCAACCCGTCCTGTACTCCAATCCCAAAAAGACTCGTCTTCTTGAAGTTTATTTTTAATCCAGAAATCAGACCAAAGCACCGCATAAGTCTAATGATATTCCGAATATTCGTCTCGCCCCATTTGCCCATAAATATTATATCGTCCGCATACATCAAGTGGGTCATAATCGGACCTCCATTAGGTAGCTCAATACCCTTAATGGAACCGATTTGTTTAGCTTTCTCAATGAAACCGGTAATCGCTTCCATGGCAATAACGAAAATAAAAGGAGAAAGTGGGTCGCCTTGGCGAACCCCACGAAAACAGTCAAACTCCCAAGTCGGCGACCCGTTTATGAGGACCGAGGCCCTAGCCGATTGTAATACCCCTTTAACCCGTAATCTCCACTTATCCGGAAACTCCATTTGTTGAAGAGTGGAGTCGATAAAACGCCAACTGATAGAATCGTAGGCTTTTTCGAGATCAACCTTTAGAATAAAGGCCTCGGATTTTACTTTGCGAGCCCACGTTATTATTTCATTTACCATTAATGGTCCATCAAGAATATTCCGGTTTGCAATGAAACCGGATTGTGTATCCGAAACCACCGAGCAAATAACTTTTTTAATCCTATTTGCCAAAACTTTGGAAACAATTTTTGAGATGCAACCAATTAGGCTAATCGGCCGATAATCATTGAAGGATTGTGGATCATTACCTTTAGGGATGAGAGCTATAAACGAAGATCCACAGCCCCGGTTTATCACACCTGTACCATGAAATTCATTCATCATGAGCATAACATCTTCTTTCAGCTCGTCCCAATAGTGTTTCGAGAAGCCGAAATTGAAGCCATCCGGTCCCGGGGCCTTCTCGCTACCACAATCCCAAACTGCCACCCTAACCTCATCAGCCGAGAATTGTTTTATCAAGTCTGCAGCCTCGGAATGGGATAATTTCTTCAAATTTGGGCACACAAATACAGGCCGCTGCAAAATAGGTTCCCGGTACTTAAGTGCAAAAAATCTTCGAGCTTCATTCTTAATTCGGGTAGGATCCGTAACCCAATCCCCGTTTATTGACACTCCGTTGATCCTGTTACACCCCAGGTTTTGGTTAATTATCCCGTGAAAAAAAGCCGTATTTTCATCGCTTTCAACCGCCCACTTTATTCTTGCTTTTTGTTTCATATCTTTAGCAATATCCGATTGGATATCTGCCAAGTTGTTCTTCCACTCTACCCAATCATTAAGTTCCAGCGACGATAACAAACGGCTCTCCAAATTTTTGTCCATCTCAGCAATTTTTGTCTCCAATTGCCGCTTATCAGCATACCTACTGTCCCGGTTCTGAATCGCCCACCCTTTTACTGCATCTTTGATCCGTCTTAACTTGTCGGCCAGTATAACATCCGCCGGCTGACCCACCAACGTCTGGTCATGAATTGCAGCAATAACTACTCCGTCCAGACCTGGCTTCCCAAGGTACGAATTGTAAAATCGGAATGGTACCGGGCCAAAGTTTTCAGCTGTGAGGGATAATACCAAGGGACTGTGGTCGGACTCCAACCTGGGCAAAGCCGTTAACCTAGCATTTGGCCAACGATTCCAGAAAACGTTGCAAACAAGGAAGCGATCTATCTTGCTCAGTTTATCGCCTGCGGCAGAAACTCGGGTGAATTTCCTACCCCCCATAGAGTACTCCAAAAAACCATTGTCTTCAATGAATTGGTTAAAAGCGCCCGCACAGCTAGAATTAAATTCACAGTTCCATCTCTCCGTCGGGCACCTCACTGCGTTAAAATCCCCCATCAAGACCCACATACCATCCATCGACGCCATGGTGTCCGAAATACTTTTCCACAAGTCTCTTTTCGGAATCAAACCTTGTGGTGCATATACGTTAACAAAATTGACAAGAATATTCCACTGAACCAGTGTACCAGTAACGACCAGATAGTTCCTGTTTCTGATAACACCAGTTTTTGAGAAAAAACCTGGGTCCCAGCAACAGAGAAGACCACCAGATCGTCCTTCAGAATTAACCCAAACAGCTTCCGGGTTGCCCCTTCCCATATCTTCCGAACCTGTATTTTTGCCCCATATTGCATCATCGTCTCTTGGATCGAAACAAACTTTGGCTTTTCTCTTCTAATCAACTCCCCCACGGGAAGAATCTTACGATCCTCCCCAATTCCCCTAACATTGTACGTCAACATCGTCATTGGATCACGTTTCCTTCACCTTCCAAACGAATTGACTTGACTAACAACTCATTAGTGCCCTCCATGTTAATGCCAAGGGCATCCCCAAACTCAGACGTGGCCCGAGCTTCAGCCTGGATCTCCTGATTTTCGGTTTCCAAACCCGTGTGTACTTCCATGGTTACAACGTTTTGGAGTGGGAAAGTGGAGCTGGAGTTAGAATTGAGCGATAGGTTTCTACGGTTGACAACCTTGTTCCCAGACTCCAACCTAATGTCTCTCAAGTCTTGGGCAAACAAATTCCTGACTGGGCCAACGTCAATGGGCTTGGGAGGAGGAGGGGGTGTTGAGATCAATTAAATCATCATTGGGCCAAACCTCTTTTCTGGGCCTTTTCTTAGCAGATGGGCCACACATAGGAGTTAAAAATTGGGGAATTATGATAGGCCCATTATTTGAGATACCTTCATTCACAGCATCAGCAGCCAAACCGTTTCCAATGTGATTGTGGGGCCCCAGGTCATTATTGTGCATGTAATTTTCAAAACCAAACTCACGTCTGTTGGCATCCCCATGCAAAATTGAACCTTCCAATGATCAAGACTTTTGAGCTTCGCCCGGATTACCCACATCGCCGTCACCCACCGTAGCGTCACCGACTACCGGAGAATCCACATTTGCCGGAATTTCTCCTTCTTCCATTTCATCATCCACATCCGTCCCAACGGCTCCTGTATCCTTCCGGGTTTCACTCGATTGTTGTTTATCCCCCATCACCACGTTACGGTTTTGTAGTTTATTCATAGCCTGACGACCCGATTGGTCAAGAACGAAATCCGGGCACCACAATTCGTCAATTTCTTCAACCCACACATCATACAACTCGTGTCTCCATTGGATAGACACATAGCCAGATATTCGTTTATCATCGTCCACCAGAATAGCTAAAGTCTCAACCGCCATGCGTCCATCCCTAGTTGACGCAGATGAACTTGAAACGATGCTACCAAACCTTTCTCCGATCATGTCAAAAACCTCTTTGTCCCAAAGCTTCGCAGGGACCCCCACAATTTTTACCCAGGCCACTCTTTGGAACGGTATTTTCTGACCATCCCATTTGTCCACCGACGAAAACCATTCCTTCCATATGTCCTCCATCTCCGAGAGAAATTGATTCGCAGAGACGGTGGATATGAAGGTAAGCAAGACATGCATGCCGGAGAGATACTTGAGACCAATTCTAAAGGTTTCAATAGACTGAATGAAGTCACTGAGTCTACACAATCTATTAACATCTTTGTTTAGCAATAAGGGAAACTTTCGAGAAGTGTTGCTGAACCGGGAAGACTTTTCCGGTTAGGAGAATTACACCCCTATCCCTTTCACTCTGAGGTCTCTCTTCACCATTGTGGTTCCTCCCCCATGGCTGCTTGTTCCGTTCTCTATCCAGATTAAGCCCCGCACCCAAGCCATGTGTAACATTAGCCTGGTCATTTCTAGTGGATCTTGTTGTGTATGTTACGTCACCATTCCGACCCCTCCCCGAGTTTCTATCATCCTTGCTGAACTTTGCAACGTTTGCATTAACCTTCCAACTCCCTATCCAGACATTGGACAATGCCTTAGACATAGCGTCTTTGTCTTTTACATCAGCGAACCTGATGAAAGCGAAAAAATCGTCCAGCCCTATCCTTCCTTCGAGGTAGATATGCATCCTTCATTATTCCACAGTTTCAAAACTCCTTCCAGAGTGTTCCAAGAGAACAATGACTCGGAAGGTTTGAAATGTAGAATGTTGTAGATTGTTCATCAGATATGTTCTCCTCATTGCTTTGACGTTGATGTTGCAGTTGGTCTTGCTGATTGATTGGCTCCTTATTCCTTCTTCGTCGCCTAGGCTCTTCCCATTCTTCACTCTCACGTTCTCTCTCCATTCAACCTTTGGCCGACTTTAACTATCAACGACCCTAAAAGATCATCGGTAACAACAATTGATCATCTTTGACACTAATTAGCTAATAATGCTCTAACTGATCATGAATGACCCTAATTGACTAATAAGGACCAACATTAATCATTAATGGCCCTAACTGACCATTCACGATGCTACATGACTATTAATTGCTCTAATTGACTAGCATTCACTTTAATTAACCAACAATTACAATAACTATCAACTACCACATATGATAATCAATGACTCTAATTGACCATCACTTGTACTAATTAACCACCAATTACTCTAATTGATTATCTTTGTTTGTAACTAATGAATAGTTTTTTTTTTGAACGGCGAAACTTCTATATATATATAGAATCCAGCAAGAAACTGGCGGAAAACCAGACAAAAGAACAACAAGAAACATAGCAGCAGCCCCAAAACAAAAGGCAGGCTCTGAAAAGAGACCAACCAACACACTAGACTAGAACAGAAACATCAAAAGAAGACCGGTCATCCCATGTAATAGCTGGGAGTTTCGCCCTGTTTCGAATCCACACGAAAGCATCATCTTTGATCGCGTCCACCGATAGACGAACCGGAACGAATCTGTTATCAAAAATCGCCTTGTTCCTGGCTTGCCAAATCTGCCACGTAGTAGCCACAACCACCATATTCACTAACTGTTTCCATCTTTTGCTTCCGGTTCCTTCGACAACACGTCCAACAGTCCGGAAAGGGAGTTGACATCCTGAGGCCACGAGACTCTTATCCATCTAAAGATATTCCACCAAATACATTTGGCGAAAAGGCAATTCACAAACAAGTGATTCGAGTCTTCCTCCACAATACCACATCTCGGGCACATCACATTCGGGATCGTGACACCCCGAGACAACAAAGCCATCCTCGAAGCCACCTTCCCGTGAACAGCCCTCCAAATCAGAAAGTTCGTCTTAGGAAGCGCCCATGAGTTCCACTTGAACGGTTGCTCGAAGTTATCCCCAACTCTTTGCCTTTCTATCTCTGCCCAAACGTCTTTGACTGAGAAGCCCACCCCTGCATTATTTTCCCAAACCCAAATATCCTTGCCATCTTTGAGAGTTAAACTTTGAAGCAGCCTCATGAGATCTCCGATTCTAGCCCACTCTTGTTGTGTAGAAGGATTATTAAGCCAAGCCCAACCCCAAAAAATAAGGTCCCCCCTATAACAAATGTGATCAGCAACTGACCCGTTTTTGTCCCTGGCAAGACGATACAGACCAGGATAAGTATTCTTCAGAATAAAGTTTCCAGCCCACTTATCTTTCCAGAAGCGAACCGAGGTCCCCTCCCCGACTATCACACACAGCTTATCCATCAAATCTATGCCCAAGTTCAGAAATTCGTTACCCATGGAACCGATATTCTTCCAGATCCCCGTAATCGTATTATTAACAGGAATAAGGCCCCGGTCTTCAGCCGTTTTATGGATCGAGGACACCACCGAAACCCACAATTGAGACGGGTTATCCTTCACTCTCCACCACCATTTAGCAAGCATGGCGAGGTTGAAGTCGCGAATTGCCCCAATCCCATACCCTCCCAAAGCCTTGGCTTTAAGAAGCGTCTCCTAACGAACCCACCGTATTTTGCTTCTAGAATCAGATTTACCCCAAATAAAGTCTCTCCTCAGTCTTTCGAGCTTATGAATCACCGCTTTCGGGGCTTTAAAAATGGAGAGGAAGTAAGAGGGCAGGCTGCCCAAACCAGACTTAGCCAAGGTCACTCTGCCCGCAAAAGACAAGAGTTTGGCTTTCCAAGACGACAATCTCGAACTCATTTTGTCAATCACCGGTTTCCAATGGGCGATACGATTCATATTGGCGCCAATGGGGACGCCCAAGTAGGTGAACGGAAGAGATCCCACACTACAATTAAGAATGCTTGCCATATTGCTAACCTCTCCAGCTTCAACACCAATTCCGAAGAGAGAGCACTTGTGACAATTCACCGACAACCCCGAAACGAGCTGAAAACAACGTAAGAATCGGCTCAACGAAGAGAACGTCGTCCGCATAACAAAAATGAGAGATACACGGGCCACCATTCGGAACCTGAACACCTTGAAACAAGCCCAGATTCACAGCCCTATTCATGAGCATCACCAACACCTCCAAAGACAAAATAAAAAGGAACGGAGATATAGGGTCCCCTTGTCTTAACCCACGCTTCAAAACGAATTCCTTTGTAGGCGCACCATTCACTAGGACCGAGCTCCTACCGGACGAAAGGCAACTACTGATCCAAGTGACCCATGACTCGGGAAACCCCATAAGATCCAAGGTCTTAAAGAGGCACTTCCAATTAAGGGAGTCATACGCTTTCTGAAAGTCGACTTTAAAAATCAACATTTTTTCTTTCTTTTTCTTCTTCCAAGATATTAATTCGCTGATTATGAGGGGGTTGTCTAAGATGTTTCGCTCTCCTACGAAAGCCGCTTGAGTCGGAGAAATAAGCAGGTGCATAATCGGTTTCAATCGGTTGGCGAGCACTTTAGCCACAATCTTATAGGCCGTACCAATCAGCGAAATGGGCCTATAATCACCAATGTCCAACGGATCGTCATTCTTTGGAATTAAGGCAATAAACGAAGAGTTACACCCAACCGCAAACGAACCAGTCGAGTGAAACTCAACCATCATTTTCATGACAAAAACCTGTAACTCGGCCCAATAAACGTTTAGGAACTTAAACGTGAATCCGTCAGGAACCGGGGCTTTGTCCCCATCACAATCCCGAATAGCACGAAGCACCTCACTTACCGTGAAAGGCCGAATGAGGGCTTGTGCCTTCTCGGCAGACAAAGATGGCAAACCATAGTTTGAAAAGGTGGGTCTCCTCCTCATTGGTTCCGAGAATTGCTTCCGAAATTTCCGCCAAATCTCATCTTTAATTAAAACCGGGTCCTTCGTCCAAACGCCATTGACAACCAACCCATTCAAGCGACGCCTTGCCAAGTTAATCTTAACCGATCTGTGAAAATAACCTGAATTCTCGTCTCCAAGTTTAATCCAGTTAAGTCTGGCCTTCTGTCTTAGATCCTTCGCTTTGTCCCCATCCAAGCGTCTAACTTTGAGTTTAAGGGCGGCACGAAGTTGCTTCTGAATCGACGATAAAGGCCCATCCTCGGCCAACCTCTCCAAGTCTCCGATCACTTTCCAGCAGGCATTTAACTCCAGCTCTTCATTTTTTGTCGCCTTATCCCTCCAGCTTTTCACGTCCCTTTTGATGGCTTTTAACAAACCGCAAAGCCACTAAACCCATTACCAGACCCAACCCCCACCCAACCCCCACGTTGACATTCTTTAACACAATATCCTTCATCTCAGACTTCCCAACCCACGAATTAAACATCTTGAACGGGATGGGACCGAAGTCCATCTTATCACAAGAAAGTAACAACGGCCGATGATCAGAATGCCCACCCGGTAACACCTCCAGCACCGCGTCAGGCCATAATCCCCTAAAATCATGGCAGACGAAAATGCGATCCAACCTGCTGAATTTTTCTCCGTTATCCGACACATACGTAAAGCTGCCCCCAATCATATTATACTCCAAAAATCCCACACTATCAATAAAGGCGTTGAACTCGGTGGCTGCGTTCGCATCAAACCTGGAATTGAGCCTATCTTCACGTCTGCGGACCTCGTTAAAGTCACCCAAGGCAACCCAAAGGCCCGAATATTGACCCATAACATCAATAATATCACCCCATAGTCTTCTTCGGTCTCCCTGATCTCTTGGACCATACACGTTAATAATATTCACCCGAGGAGCGACCCCTTTCAAAGACCCAGACACCACCAGAAAATTTTGATTTTTCACGACACAATAAACCGAGAGCAGATCTGGGTCCCAAACAGAAAGAATCCCCCCGGATCTACCCAACGCCCCCACAAAATCAAACTTGAACGCCCCCTACCCCAGAATTTTCTAACCAACCACTCAGAGATAGATGATTGATGAGACTCTTGAATAGCAAGAAAAGAGAATCTAACCTTCGTTTAATCTTCTGAACCCATATCTGTTTTTCCGGGTCAGTGACTCCCCTAATGTTTTAGAGACAAAAAATTCATAAGGCACCATTGTTCACCAAACCCCCCTTGACAAGCTTCTTCACCTGATTTTGGAAGCCGGCTAGATCAATCCCAAGCTTGTCACCATACACCAAGGTAGCATCAACCTCACAGTCAAAAACAGACCTGACCGGGTCAGTAGCCGGATCATCATCCGACGAACTTCCGATATTCTCCTCCTCCCCTGTATCCATTTCGAACATCAGCAGCTGGACTATCACGAGCCAAGTTACCCCCTGGGTTAAGCTGCCATATAAACTCGTCCAGGCCAAAAGGGTCTGGATTCTCATTTAAGTCAAATGATTTAATGTTACAGGTTGGGCTTCGGGATTAAGCCTGCTTTGAGACTTAATTTTGGGCCTGATTGTAATAAAATAGCGGCCCACTAAGGAATCTCCTTGAACCGATCCAACAAGAGGGACAGAATCATTACACACTCCTGACCCCCACCTCTTCATTCTCCTGACACCTTGGAGAAAGCATAATCCGCCGACTTTTCCATTCCCATGCAAACATCCTCATTACGTAATAAATGCTCCTGTGACAATCCCAAGTCCACCCCTTCAACTTCCACACGACTGTTGGCATCCTCTTATCACCGGCCATTGACTCCGGCGACCGACATACCGGAGACGAACCGAATAGTGCCATAATTTATCATGAGCAGACCTAGTTGGCCATTAATGACTATCAATGAATCATTTTGCATGTTTGGATAGTTTAGTGTTTTCCAAATTATAATTGGTTGGTTAAAGGGTAATTTGTGAAAATGGTGATGCCTCTCATTGAAACAAAGGCATCACCCTATGATACTATCCCATTGATTGGCAAACTGAAAGTGTGTTAGTTTTGTCCCCTAGATGCCGCTAAATCAAAGGAAGGGATGCTTGATGCCGCTAAATCAAAGGAAGGGATCAGATTGATGCCGCTTATTGAAACAAAGGGATCGAAGATTGATGCCTTAGATTGAAACAAAGGGATCAAAGAATGATGTCGCCAAACCACTCTAAGGCATCAAATGAAGTCGCCAAACCATTCTAAGGGATCATTCACATTGTCTTCAAGATAAATACCTCATCAGATTTCACATTCTCTTCATCCTACCCACAGTTATTTTTCCAACACAAACAAAATACTAATCAAAAGATGAGGTATAAGTGTTTTTACACAATTGTTTTGGATTGATGTTACATCCACATGGAGATATAATAGTATTGGGTGGGGAGTGTTTGTTTTTAAACTTGTATCATACATGCTTAAAGGAATCATCTCCTGTTTCATCCCCCGCCTTGCATCGCTTTTCTGGGTCCAAAAAAGCGGTGTCTTTGGTGAGGACGCTGAGTCTTCGGTTATCTTATAGAGTTACGCCCTTGTCTCCTTTTCAAGTTGGAATTGGTGGTCTCGGAAATTGAAGGTGGTGGCTTCATCAAAGCCACTAATTTTTGTGCAGCAAACTTAATCGCACTGGCGGCTTCTGCACCTTCAGCGCAAGGTCCTCCGACGTCGAGAAACACGCTCTTTGATTAGCGACGTTGGGGATATCGGCTGCTCTTGCTCCTGCTCGTGCTCCTCTTGTCTTGTCAGGGTAATCTGGCATAGTTACGTAGATACCCTTAATTTGGTACCCATGTTCAACAAATCGATGAACTTAAAGATTGGGCCAAATGGGTTTGAATTTGAATGCGGTCCTGAGTTTATGGATTGGGAAAATGTCGAGGGAGAATATTGGAATTGGTGTTCTCGGAAATAGATTGCTTTGTAATTCAGTAGATTGTATAGTTTGACTAGTTTGAAAAAATTGTTGTAAATAAATTTGTATTATTCGTTTTAAATAAATTTATGATTATTACATTTATTTACTATTATTAAACATTAAAGATTATTCGTTTAAAATAAATTTAGTATTATTAAGTAATGTAATAATCCTAATTTTTTATTTATAATAGTAGTAGTATTAACATTAACAGTACCATAATAATAACGTTGCCATTACTAAATAAACCTCGAACAGAAATTGATGAGTCACCGAACGCATCCATGATAGCAAAGGGTGATTGATGATAAAGATACTGTAAACTAAACAACATAAAAAGATGACATTCATGGTACTACTGACACAACCTTGTAGGGTGATTCACTGATTTCGCTGATGCCTTGCATTTCCACAACTCTTCTTGTTATGGCCAGTTTCTCACATCGACTGCATGTATGATGCCCGGGCGATCGTCATAATTTCACATCCATCTCATTTTGCATTCTTCTCTGACGTAGTCTGCCTCGATGTGTAGTAATCATCGAGGTTCCCTTGAATCTCCACTCCGCCGGCGGCCAATCAGACTTATGCCCCCAAGGTGTAGAAATGACCGTTGTACTGCACAATGTACGTGTCTGTGTGGAATTCCCAACTAGAAATCGTGTGAGGGCTTTTACCCAAAAAATTGCAAACAGCAATTGCATGTGAACATGGAAATCTTTGCATCTGCCATTTGCCACACGAGCATACCTTTTTTTGTACTCAAACGGTGTAGTCATTTCCCGCCCCGGTCATTTGTCTCAACCCTTGAAAGAACGTTCACCTGAGCGCATTCGCATCGTACATCGAGACTTCATGATCCATAGCAACTCCCAAAAGCTTCTCAAACCTGCTCATATGCGAGGTGGTAGAGGGGTGTTGCAACTGCTGGAAATTTGAGTGTGCTTAACGTATTGATCGATGTCTCTATAAAGGTGTATTGAATCAGAGCTGTGATAGGCAGCAGTCGGCGCTCTCCCGCAAGACGTTGTTCATGGACTCCGAAATGTTGGTCGTTAGGTTACCCCACCGACAATTGCTCTTTATCACGATAAAGAGTCCACTTTGACTTATCAATGTTGTTAAGGTAGTCCCATGCCTCTTGATTTTTCAGCCTCATTTCGGTAACAGCCCACGATACTTTATGTGTGTGTTGTGCTACCAATAGACCAACACAGTTTCCGTAGGGTTTTTGTTCTGGAACCTCCCGCTAAAATTGCATCTGATGTGACGAAGACAGTAACGATGGGTAGGCGTTGGGTTCCTTCCACTATGAAGGTTTTCCATTGCATTAATAATGTCGTTGTGTCTGTCGGATATAACACACAATGGCCCCATGCTATTAGTGGTAACGTATTCACTAAGGTTTGGAAAAACCAACACCAGCTGTGTACAGTCGCTTCGTCAACGACAGCATACGCCACAGGCAGGATGTAGTTGTTTGCATTATTTGTTACCGCAACATCAGGTTACCTCGGTAGGGTCCTTCAGAAGAGTCGCGTCCACCGAGATGTCAGCATTGCATCGTACGGACAGCACGGATAGAAGGACGGAATGCCCAAAAAATATATTTAAACGTGGGGTAATGCGGATCTCCGTTTGGCTGATTAAAGAACGTAACAACGTCTGGGTTCCTCGTCTGCAGCCGCATAAAGATATGTGGGGTAGCTCCTTGAAATTGCTGTCCCAGCCACCATAGATACTT
>JAUTDX010005374.1:0-31395 GCA_030844895.1 Ambrosia x helenae | reverse complement strand
TTACACAGCTTGGTTCTCCATGGCAACACACTTATAGCAGCAGCAGCAGCACTCTTCGTTGTTTTGACATCTCAAATGAATGAAATGACACTTATCCCCATACAAACATTTTCTCTCCACTCATAAACCTCCAACATAAACTTTGTTTTCTCACCACCCCTAACGTTTTTTGTATTAGTATTATCATCATCAACTGCAATGCCATGAGCGAAGCAACAACGGTCGCCGTAAATCGCATGAGCCCTCGTTGAAATTGTGAGCACAGTTGGTTATTGTGGTGAGGGGGTAATGTTGGTTGGGATAATCGGGACGTTTGGGAATGGGGTTTTGGTATGAGACATGGTTATGGTTATGGGTTTTGATAATGTTTTAAGGATACTCGAATATATAATATATATATATATATAATATTGATGTTTCTAGGGTTTATATTCTAAACAACATTGGTAAGATGTTGATCATCACGAATGGGGTTTCAGGATTCTATGAATTTGTTATGAATGATGCTACAGCAGCAGCATATAATATTATCATTCTGGTGTATGTAAGCATAGTGGTAAAACTCGTTAGGCGCTACTCGCCGGTGAGATGGAGACTAGCTATTAGCCTATTAATCTGGATTAATCAGTTTGGGATTTTTATATGTCATTTTCAATTTTTATATATTATCTATTTACAAGTATTTTTATGGGTAAATATTTTAAATAGACATGTTTTAACTCTTCTTCGGTCCATTTTTTTAGTATATGCCAAAATCTACATAGTTTGGTTAGAAACTTACTAGAATTTATAGGTTTGGCCATAATTTGGTAGGAAGTTGGCAGAAATTACCGATTCTCGCCCAAATCATGCTGGAATCGTTGATTTTTGACAGGCTGATTAGGTCCGACTACCGATTAATAGACTGATTAACAAAAAATACTTAGTAACCTACCGACTAACGATTAATCTCATTTTTTACAACACTAATTATACGTGTGTGCGTTTGCCCTTTTTATCACCTAATTTAATAGAAATAGTTATTTTATTTGTTTATAAAGGCGCATTTCTTTATCCGTGTTGGGACTTAAAACCAAAGACCTTCAAACAAGGGTTTTGCCTTTGAGAATGAAAAGGTTGCAAGACAAAGACTTTCAAGTGAATCACCAATTCTAGTATTACTCTCGTCAAGAACATTTAATTGCGGAGTTCTGATAAGATCCGGTCTATTAGTATTTAATATAATCATAGCCTAAAAATAATACTATTTTAACCATATGTATAATCTAATGGCAAGCACGATTGTAACCGTATACTTATAATCTCTTGTCCTTAGCTCATTGAAAGAATCCAATGTTGGTAAAAAAAAGAGCTTGTATAAAAATCACGTTAATATGACTTCTCATATAAAATATTTGTAGTGAAAACAGTTATGTTGGTTATTTCTCATTGAAACTTAACACATAGTGAGATGAGATAGTTTAATTAAGAATAATATATAACTTTGATAACAACTTGGTAACAAGTATATTTTGAAAGGTACATCAAGCTTAATATCAAATAAAGCAACATCGCGTTATAGTTACTATTCTACGAGCCTTGGTTATCCCAAAGGTGTTCTTCACGGCGCCAGCCGCACCTTCGGCTACATTGGCTGCACCTGTTGCCGCACCTTTTGCTATACCCATCACACCGCTTGCTGCCCGCTAGCCATGTCTGCTGCCCCTTGTGCATCGTCTTCACCGAATTCTCAGTCTGCATACACCAAATGACTTGTAAGTTTATATTCTATTTGATCGTTCAAATTAATTAAGATTAGGCCTGGAAAGGAATCGAACTTTCTGTGAACCGTTTGGTGAAAAGTTTGTTATGTTCATTACAATATAATAAAGAACCAACTGATTTGAACAGTAATTTTATTAATTTTATTGTGTATAATGGTATTTATATAGTAGGTTATGGAAATGATAATAAAAATGGTTCTAGATCAGTTGGTTATGCTGTTCCTCTTTGATAAAAGAAGCCCGGGTTCGAGCCTTGCCAGTGGTTTTTATTACCTATTTTAGATTTTTTAGGTTGTAATAGCCACGTTTCTCCAATAATCAGTCTCCACATTACCCTCTAGCTGTCATCTCATCCTAAACCCATGTGTCTTCCACCGCCCACTTTCATCTTCTTCTATATCCTTCCATCTCTCTCTTAACCTTTTTACTCTCTCCATTCTCTCTCTACAAAGCACCCACCTCTGTACACAAGTTGCCAGATTTTCGTGATGATTTGCACAAAAGTAACAAAGAAATACACGACTTGGAACTTCCGCCTAAACAGAGGGGAAGAACGGCGCGTCGGAGAAACGAAGACGACTCAGATTCCATACCGGTGATTTTGACGACAAATGGGGTTTCGGCCATTCAGATCTCAGGTTCAGTTACAAAGTTCAGTCTTTTAGGGTTCTTATTGCTCATCTAAATCATAATAAAATAAGTTTGTTTTCTTGATGGCTGGTAGTAATGGAATCGTTTCGAATACTTGTAGTTTAATTGTTGTTTCATATTTACCAATTTCATTAAAATTTATTTCATAATATGATCTTTACACCCTTGTCTTTCTCCTTGCATTCGAAACTCGCATATGCTAATGCAAGTTTTTAAAGGGAATGGTATAGATGTTATAAAACGTAAAATAGATATATTTAATATAAAGATTTTTTATTTGGGTAAACATAAATGCTATATCAAGTTTTGAACAGATATATGAAATTGTCCTTTCTTGAATTTTCATAATGCATATATACTAAAATGATGTTGTATATTTTTCATTCATCTTGTGTGCATTTCACTTCAGTTTTTGTATTTAAGGATTATATTGCAAGCATTGACAATGCAGCACAAGAGAATACAAGCTTTAAGTAAGTGTCTACCTTTTTGTGTTTCCAGCATATTGTTTAGGAATTTGTTTCGACAATTTGCTAAATGATTTATTGCTTTCTACAATTAAACTAATATAGAGGAATATTGCAGATCGTAATCAATATCATCAATTAATTTATGACAATAATAATGGACAAATACATAAATGTAAGATATTCTTTTCGTGTTTTATGGCAGCTCGGATTTGCAATTGGCTATAGCTCTTCAACAACAAGAATTTGAGCAGCAACAAAACAACAACAGCAGCAGCAAACTAAACAAAATATGCCACAATTAAGTACCATTGGACAGTCAGGGCTTGTCACAGGTCCACAGGTATACTATCTCTTATTTGGAGAATTTAGTTGTGCCAATTTATCCGTAGATGTTGAGTAAACTAAGATCTTGGCTAAGAGTTGTTTAAAAACATACTTATTTGGAATATTACATTTGACGGTGTGATCGGTTGGGTTGGTGGGTTGAATAATTGAACCTTAGTATGACCCTAATATCTCTTCATCTTAAAAACATCAACTGTACTCATACACGCCTAAAAATTTGTGATCGGTTGGGTTGGTGGGTTGAATAATTGAACCTTAGTATGACCCTAATATCTCTTCATCTTAAAAACATCAACTGTACTCATACACGCCTAAAAATTTGTGTAACCTGAACCTTAGTATGACCCTAATATCTCTTCATCTTGAAGCTGTATATAGCAAAAAAATTATATACAAATACTATATAATCGGAAATTCTGCGCGAAAATTTCGGAGGCCAGGCGACCCTCTGCCCCTATGAAGATACGCCACTAATAGTACTAAAGATGATAAAACTACTATCAAACAATAGTTCATTTGTTCACGGTTCAAGGACTAACAACAAACCGACCAAGATCGTATTGGTTCATAAATAGATAACAAACCGAACCTAGGCCGTACAAATAGAAAACCACGATCCGAAACATGACCTAAAATAAACCCTTAGGCTCATTGGCAGATCCATGTAGAGATTAGGGGTAGCCCGAGTTACCCTTCAACTTTGTCAGCGAAATACAAGGTTAGTGCATTTTTTTAATCTCCGGCGTATTCCGAACAGGTCCAATTTTTTATACCCCTGGATATTTCTTTTAGATCCGCCAATTAAGCTAAAGTACGGGGGTCAAGATGAAACTTTCACACACACATAGACACACAGTTATACTTTGATCAAAGGGGATCGGAGAAAAGGCTTATCGTACTCCGGTATCTCTACATTGCGCCGTCGGAGACCTCCGATCAAATTTTACGCTGTACGTATCTCTGTCGTTAATAATAATAATAATAATAATAATAATAATAATAATCTGATCGATGTTTCTTCTTGTTTTGTTTCTGTAATTACTTTGCGATCTCTATAGTATACTGATCTCTATAAAAAAAACTGTACTTGTTTTCTTTGGTATTGGTTAGGGTTTTTAATTTTTTATAATTTTGTAATAGACATGAAATTAAGATGTAATAATATCGAAACCCTAGAATTTCAAGATCACATTTGAGTTTTGTTAAGTTTATTGTTTTGTTAAGGTTTTGATTTAATAGGATGAAGTTTGCATTTAAGAAATGAATGTAGATAGCTTATTGGATATGATTAGCTAATGCATTTCATCATTTGTATAGACGGCCGTCTCGATGCCTGACCCATTTTTAAGTAGAGAATTGTGAGAACAGCATAGATACGTATACTAATTGCGTTAAAAGTGATACATAAGACGGTTTTCTGACCGGCTTTGTTTCTCTCCCCCACTACGTGTGATCATCTTCCTTTATGTACAAGTGCTTACGCAGTTTTGCGTTCTCTAGCTAAAATTGGTAGTGTAGTAAACACGCTCCTACATGTATGTATAACAACACTTGGTTCATCATTTTGTTGCAGATTTACGTATAATCTACTTCGGTTGCAATTGTTTAGTGGACCAAAATGGCTAGCACAGCGTGTTTTATGATCGTTAGCAAAAATGATATTCCTATATACGAGGCTGAAGTTGGGACAGCTCCTAAAGTATGATTTCTTTTAGTAATTTACTTGTGGATTTTACCAATTAGTTACCATATGTCAGTTTATGTAAACCTGTTTTTCTTTCGTAAATCTTAAACTATCCAACCAATGTTTTGAAGTTTTGAACTTGGAAATTCCCATCTTGAGCTATGCTGAATGATATAAAGAATTTATCAATCACCCCATTGTTTAAAAAATTCATACTTTTCCATGACAATGTAGAAAGAAGAAGCTGCACATCAGCATCAATTTATCCTTCATGCAGCTTTAGATGTTGTTCAGGATCTTGCATGGACAACAAGTGCTATGTAAGACTCATAATCACAATCACTCTTGTTAACAATCATACTAATAAAAACTATGTGTTTTCTATCTTTCTTGCTCATGTCATATTTTTTCAACTTATTCTGTTTCCAGGTTTTTGAAATCAATTGACAGGTTCAATGACTTGGTGGTGTCGGTTTACGTGACAGCGGGTCATATCCTTCTTGTTTTTTCTAATTTTTATGTTTCTTTATTGTTCAATGGTTATGCTTAGGTCTTTACCGTTTCAAGTGATTATTTGTGAATGTGTTTGACGTATTGTTATCTTTCCATATAAATATTTTTCTTGACTTGAACTTTACATACACGATTGATGCTGCTTCATGATTCCCGTAATGACGATGGAATTAAGAGTTTCTTTCAGGAGGTCCATGAGCTTTATATAAAGGCAAGTTTACCTTATCAAGTGCTTGTAGTTCTTAATAAAGATTAATAGTTATCCAAAATGTAACGGACTTTCTCCTTTTCTCATTGTATGTCATATGCTTTTGATCTTTTACAATTGTATGCGAGTAACCTTTTATAGCAGGTAAAATAGTGACATGTAAATGATGACATGGGCATGTCGTGCTGCACCCTATTTTACATGCTATAAGGCTACGTGTATGCTATAGCAAAACTTCTTTTTGTAACATACAAAGGCAAAAAATTGAAATAAGTTATATTTTGGTTTAAGAAACACTTGAAATTACAATGCCGAACCGCATTTAGACTTGTAAACATTAATTATATTCTTTAATAAAGTTGCTTTTAACTCTTTGCAGATTCTTCTGAATCCTCTCTACCTACCAGGATCTCGTGTTACATCTTCACATTTTGATACGAAGGTCCGAGCTCTTGCAAGAAGATACCTTTGAGGGCAAAGTGGTAAATTCCCATTTCATTCATTTAGCTGTAATCACAACCTGGTGTTAACCTCATGTTCTGATTCCTGTATAAGATTTCTTTGCTACACTACATGTTTGCGAAAGCCTTTTCAGGTTGTTAGCAGTTATCGAAATCCATGGGGTTGTGTAGAAGTGTATGATGTTTTTGTAATCTGACAGATTATACAATGTCTAAGTTCAAATATGTTTTTGTTTAAGTTCAAATATGTTTTTGTTTAAGTTCAAATATGTTTTAAAATCTGCATGGATTAGCATAGAATGCTAGGACTTTTAGAAAATTATCTCCATGTTTATGGGGCAATTCTTGACACAAACAGAAACGCAAAGTTGTGTCCAGGTTGACTTGTTTAACCCGCTAAATTAAACAAGTTGACCGCCAACTTGTTTGACTTATTTTGATAAATCTGTTAAATGAGTCGTGCTTTGGTTCCACATTTTTAGCGTGTTAGGTTTGAAACGGATAAATATACGTCTAGTGTTTGGGTTGAATCGTGAATGGATCGTCCCCTTGTCCATGTATGTTTGGCAATGCTAATTGCTAAGATCCATATCAATGTATGTTTTGCTATCATAAGTAACAAGAAACTATATCTATAGTTGAATATAGATCCGTTTACCGGTTAAATAAAAAAAAGCTAGAAAAGAAAAAGGGCAAACGAGCAAGAATATGATGCACAATTTACACAAACGGTATCTTTAATATACAAAATATCCTAAATTATTACTTTACTAGGATATAATCCCGTGTATTACACGGGTTAATAAATGAAAAAAAATGTTATATAATTAGAAGTAAAAGTGTTATGTTAAAAACCAGTATGATTTGCATGGTTGAATAAACAACATAATTATATCATACAGCCATACAAAATAGATCTTGCTTCCACTCGTTTTTAACCATAACCTCTTGAAGGCCACCTATCCAGCTTCCGGCCATAATCAACTTCAACTCTAATGCTTTCTGAGTTTTGAGTTTGGGTTTAAGTTCTAGTTCATTCATCATTTTCAATTGTAGCTCCTAAACCTGTCGAATGTGTGAGATTCGGGTGAAGAAACAGTCCTTTGATCGGGCAATTTTCGACCCGTTTTCCACTTACCTGATTACAACCTTCAATCGAATTCCATATCCATTTATCCTCATAGTCTCCATCTCTTCTACATACCATCATGCCTGAACCAATTTCTTTGTATAAACACACACACCCTTCGATACCCACACATTTGCTACTCATAAACTTGTTTCCTAATTCACATGCCATTTTTTCAATCATGACCCACTCGCCACCCTCTCCTCGCTCCCAAACCACCACATTCCCGCCATGAACCCCTCCAACAACTGCCAGTTTTCCGCCCCTTGTGACTAGGGTGGCGAATTCAAGTGTGTCACCCATTGGCACACTGAGTTCTGTCCATTTGTTTGAACCAATTTCAAAGCCCATTATACTGTAAGCGCGGGCTGAGGTCATCCAATATAGGACCCCATTCAAGTATACACTCTCGTTTGGGGTCCATACAGTAAGCCTAATGGCAAACTCAACTGGCATGGGCCCTATAACGGTCCACTTATTACTTTTAGAATCAAAGAGTTCTAAAGTGGGTTCATATGAGGCGGCACCACTACTTGCCGCCTTAGACATCCCACCCGCAACATACAATTGGAACCGGTTGGGACCACTGTCTATGACTCCCACCGCTGGATTAATCCTCGATTTTTGCAGCGGTGGAGGGGATGGTACTGACCGGTAAACGGATTACAAACCGACAACCGAATTGGCACTCCACCAATGGATCTAAACAATATCAACCCGTGTCCTCCAATCGTGGACACGGGTCGGGTCAAGCTAGGAACATAATCCAGATTGAGCAAGTGCCAAGTGTTCTCAATTGGGTTATGAACAAAACACAAGTCGCTGTTGCGGGTGGGTAAGGCAATGAACCATGGCGGGTATTTGTGGCCGCTGATTTTACATCCTGCGGCCGACCTCCCGCAGCCATGCCAGTGTCGGCAGGCCGCCATGGCACGTGCTAAGGAGGGTGGAGGTAGGTAGGAAAAGATGTTGGCTAGCAAATCAGATGGAAGATTGTTCCACATCATTCAATGATGGATTAAAGGGTGTAACAAGATGAACATGTATGCATATTTGAACACACAGAAAGCATTAACTGTATGGTGTGAAGATTATTATTGCATAGAGTTGTGTGCCAGCTGTACTGTGTGTGATCAAATCTGTGTCACACGTGACCCGATGTAATATAATTTGTTGTGTTCGTAGGTATATATGAGAGTTTGGTTCTTTAGGAGGCTGAAAGGCCACATAAGCTTCCAAATCTCATTTGTCATTTCTATAATTTTGTCGTTTTTTTTGTCTAAATTCTTTTGAAAGACACTTGTTCATGCATTTCATCTGAACTTATTGATTAGCAAAGTATTAGGTCAGTTGGTAACATGTTCATATATATGATCACCCAAAATAAACTTTGTGTTTTCTTCACGCTTTTAATGATATACCAAACAACAAAGGTGTTGCAAAGTGAAGCGCGAAACAAGCAAATGGACACCAAAGCCACAGAAGGATTCAACGCATAAGCAGAAAAGAGTCAAAGACACAGATGGATCACAAACCTGTTGAGAAATCATAATTCTTGCATCAGACAATGTAAGAACACTTTTGCCATGATGATCCTTTGTTGAAAAAAATATGTTGAACAACTCATTAGCAATAGGTCAACAGTCAAAACTTTCTCAGGCTGCCATTAGAGGTTCTTAACATATTGAACAAAATAGAGACATCAGTGCATTAGTATTTCCTATTTTCATGTATTGCTTATACTAGAGATCTTGATACCAGTTGTGATTCTATCTCAATAAAACTCGTCGACTCAAAACTTACGCATACATGGAACAACTATATGCATTGAGACTCAAGTGGCATGTCATTGATCCAGTCAGCGTAAACTCGACTAATCCTCTCATTACTTTTCCATTTAAATTTCAACCCTTTCCCCTCCATGTTCTTATCAGCCAATTTGAACAGTCCACCCTCTACGTAATCTTGTGCATCATTGAGTCCTTGATTCTGCAGCTCTGTATACCAAAAGCAATAATTGGTCAACTAAACAACTGATTTTATTCCACTTTCATGGCAGAATTCAGACATTAGAACATTTATAAACATAGTGTAAATACATGGACATCTGTATACATCAAGAACAAACTAAAACAATGGTCTAGCTAGAAACATTGGGCTATAATCACCAACATGAAGAAACAGTCATGTGTTCCATATCAAGATGGAAATGATTTACATTATAGTCGGTGACTCGGTGTAAACGAGTTGAGCTGAGCCTAAGCTCAACTAGGCTCGAGCTTGGCTGGTGAATGATTTTTGAAATACGGGTTCGGCACGTTTATTATTTATTAATTAATTTATACACATTTATAATAATTATTTATAGCTTATATATATAACACTGTATATATTATTTAGTTGAATTTATCATAGTTTTATACTCCGTATATAGTAATAATTGATACATAGATATTTATTTAATATTAAATAAACTCTATACATAAATAGACTCGCGGGCAAGCTTGAGCTTGTTTTTTAGGCTCGCGCTCGTTTAAATTCGGCTCAATTTGAGCTTGTAGTGAGCCAATCTCGAGTAGCTCACGAGCAACTTGTCTCGTTTACACCCATATTATAGCCAACAATAATAATACAAAAAAGGTCAATCGCATGTTATGATCAACCAGTTTAAAGCCTTTGACAAGTCTGATTATAACTTTCTCACAATTTACTAATTTAGGGTCAAAATAATCACAATTATAGAATAAGTGTCTGTCTCGCTGCTGACAGGACACCTTTGAATCAGTTACGAAAATTTTATCCCTTTATTCCACATATGTTCATAACATTCACACACCATCTTTTGACCACCAAAACCTCCTCGACCACCGTCTAGTCAGGCCGAGCCAAGTCAGACCTAGGGATGAGCTCGGGACGGTATCGGTACCGACCGATACCGATCCCGAAAACTCTCAAAACCCAATATCGATACCGAAAACATATGGTACGGTACGGTATCTTGTTTTACTTTAAAATACTGATACCATACCGATCCCGTACCGAAACTGAAAACCTCTAAATGTGAATACCGATACGAACACCCTCGGTTCGGTACGGCATCGGTACGGGATCGGGATTCGGTACAATATGTTCATCCCAGACCTCTTACTGATTCAAAGTCTCTTAATAACTCATTACTTAATGACGCAAAGGTCGCCAAACAGCCCCTACCTCTTACACCCACCTTCCCCCTCAAAAAAAAAAAAAAAAACCCACACCTGATTGACCATGAGCAAAGCAACAATTAGTGCCATATTTACAACAACCAGTCTCCATCCACTTGTTACACAGCTTGGTTCTCCATGGCAACACACTTATAGCAGCAGCAGCACTCCTCGTTGTTGGACATCTCAAATGAATGAAATGACACTTATCCCCATACACACACTTCTCCCCACTCATAAACCTCCAACATAACTTTGTTTTCTCACCACCCCTAACGTTTTTTGTATTATCATCAACAACTGCAATGTCATGAGCAAAGCAACAACGGTCGCCGTAATCGCATGAGCCTCGTTGAAATTGTGAGCACAGTTCGTTCTTGTGGTGAGGGTTTCGATTCGGTAATGTTGGTTCGGATAATCGGGGTCGTTTGGGGAATGGGGTTTTGGTATTAGACATGGTTATGGTAATGGGTTTTGATTAATGTTTTAAGGATTACTCGAATATATATGAATATTGTTGGTTTCTAGGGTTTATATTCTAAACAAACATTGCTAAGATGTTGATCATGACGAATGGGGGTTCAGGTTTCTATTAATTTGATTTCATGTTGCAGCAGTAAATATTATTATTACCAGGTGTATGTACACGTTATACGCAGCGAAGAAAGGCAAAGGCTGTTGCTCGGGTGCGTGACCTATAGTAAGCAGTGTTGTGTTGTAGAACCTGCTAGGTACTAGTCGGACTGTGTGACGGGGACTAGCGATTAATCGGTTTGATATTTTTATATGTAATTATCAGTATTTTATATATAAACACATTCTTATAGGTAAATATTTTAAATAGGCAGGTTTTAACTACCCCTTAGCTCATTTTTTTAAGTATACATATTAATCGCCAAAATCTACATAGTTTAGTTAGAAAGTTGCCAGAATTTACAGGTTTTGGCCAGAATTTAGAAGGAAGTTGGCCAAAATTATAGATTTTTGCCAAAATCATGTTGGAATCGTCGATTTTCGGCAAGCGGATTAGGTCCGACTACCGATTAATAGACTGATTAACAAAAGATACTTAGAAACCTACCGACTAGCGATTAATCCCATTTTTTACAACACTGATTATACGTGTGTGCGTTTGCCCTTTTTATCACCTAATGTAATAGAAATAGTTATTTTATTTGTTTATAAAGGCACATTCGTTATCTTTGTTGGGACTTAAAACCAAGACCTTCAAACAAGAGTTTTGTCTTTACGAATGAGTCACCGGACCCATTGTTAAAAGAAAAGGTTGCAGGGCAAAGACTTTAAGTGGATCACCAATTCTAGTACTACTCTCGTCAAGAACATTTAACTTTGGAGTTCTGATAAGATCCGATGTATTAGTGTGTGATATAATCATAGCCTAAAAATAATACTATTTTAACCATGTTTATAATCTAATGGCAAGCCCGATTGTAACCGTATACTTATAATCTCTTGTCCTTATCTCATCTAAAGAATCAAATGTTGGTAAAAAACACCCGAGTGTGTATCAGTTTGTATAAAAATCACGTTAATATAACTTCTCATATAAAATATTTGTAGTAAAAACAGTTATGTTCATATGAAACTTAACACATAGTTTAATTAAGAATAATATGTAATTTTAATAACAACTTTGGTAACATGTATATTTTGAAAGTTACATCAAGCTTAGTATCAAATAAAGCAACATCGCGTTATAGTTACTATTCTACGAGCCTTGGTTATCCCCAAAAGTGTTCTTCACGGCGCCAGCCGCACCTTCAGCTACGTTGGCTGCACCTGTTGCCGCACCTTTTGCTATGCCCATCACACCGCTTGCTACTCCGCTAGCCATGTCCGCTGCCCCCTGTGCCATCGTCTTCACCGAATTCTCAGTCTGCATGTACCAAATGAATTGTAAGTTTATATTCTATTTGATCGTTCAAATTAATTAAGATTAGGCCTGTAACGAATTGAACGTTCTATGAACAGTTTGACAGAAAGTTCGTTACGTTCATTTAAGTAATAAACGGACGAACAAAACAACATATTATGTTCATTTAATTAAACAAACAAACACAAACACGTCTCAATCCTTCGTTTATATTCATCAAATGTTCATTCATTTAAATCCATTTACATTGGTTCATTTATGATCATTTACGTTCGTTTATGCTCGCTAGTAGTTTGTTTGTTTACGTTTGTTTATATATTTATATAAATCTTTTAAGTCCATTAGGATTTGGTCTAGTTTCATGAAACTAAAAGAGTGCCCATTACAATTTAGCCAAAGTTTTATTAAACTTTTAGGCTCAACAGGTTAATGGTCACATTTGATTATAAAATGTTGCTTCCTCTATCTTCATCATCATGTTTGTTCATTTATATTCATTTGTATAGTGTTGCGGGTGAACGCCTGGATGATGAACACAAACGAACACGGATGCATTCACTTTCTTATTGAACATACACCAAAAATAAAATCCCGTGCATTTAGGTTATTTGTGTTCTACGGTTCATTCAGTTAAAATAAACAAACACAAACAAGAAACTTCGTTTGTTTAATTGTTTGTGTTCGATCATTTGTTTTGTTAAAATTGAACAAACGAACATGAACATGCCCCATTCGTGTTCATTTAGTTCATTTACCAGCCTAATCAACATCACAATAAATGTACGAATTTGAACCAATTGATATACAGATCCGTTTCCAATACCTGATTTAAAACACCTGGTTGCTGGCTTGTTGCTGCATCTCTATGCAACTTTCACCATTATGAAAATTCACGAAAAAAGGTATGTCAGGTCCAAACGATAATTACAAACGCATTTACGAGCAAATATCCAAATCAACAAAAATTGACGATCAAAATACCTGAGATTGTTGAGCGGTGGCCTGGGCATCTAAGAGTGCTTCATTATGCTTACTCGCCATGTTTTTCTTTCTCGTTGATTTGATTTTCAAGTTGTTAACATGCAACGGTATGGTATGGACGAAAATACATTTATTTATATAAACTTTTGAGAAAAAAACCCGTTACTATAATTGTGCATACGAAACCAAAATTCATGGCATTGTGGACATATGGCATGGCTTTAGATAAGCCATTTTTTATGGAGACATCTTTTCGTATTCAAGTTATATTTTGCCAAAGTTTTATTAGAATTGAATGTCATTTCTCCATCTAACTTATTTTCTCAAAGGTGAACCAATAACCAATTACCAACCCAAGAAGAAAATATATAGCTTTGGGCTTAACAATTTGGCATATAAACCAGACCCAAAGACTCTTAACTTGGGTCGATACAACTAGCACTCTAGGTGTGAAACCCTGGCCCAAGTAAAAACTTGATCTAACTCGGTTCAAGGCTTCAAGCGTCACTAGGATGTGGTTTGTGGTTAATGAGAGTAAATTAAGACTTAAGAGTATGATAGTTTGCCGTTCAGGAAAAAAGAACAAATAAAAAAACAGTTCAAATTAATCCAAAGAATCTTAGCATGGGCCAATACAAAACCGAAACCCTGGTCCAAGTAAAAACTTAGATTTAATTCGTATCAAGCTGATTTGATTTGTTTAGAATAAATTTTCACATTTCAAGTAGACGAGAAGTGGAATGTAAGTCGCGGATAATACAATAGAACTATAGAAGATAGCTTGCTTGTTCACTCGTATAACATTTCAAGCCCCCTGACTGCCCCCATGAGAAAAGATCTTGGGTTCACCACCGTGTATGATTAGTGATTGTTGTTAATTTTTTATTTTAGGTAACAATAACGTTAAAAGAATTGAGTCAAAAGCTTACTGAGCAACAAGAAGACTTTAGTTCAATACGACCTAAGCTTTCAACTTGGATTAGGCATATTGACTTCAGCCAAGAAAAAATGAGGTCAAAACTCTGAACCACTTAACAACATCAATACGAGCTAAATTTTCAGCTCGCGTTAGACATATTGGCTTGAGCCAACTCAACATGTGTTAGCTCAAGTCCCTGTTAACATTGAGTCTATGTTTATATGTTTTGACTTTTATTGTTACTATTGTACTTTATTTATTAGTTTCAAATTAATGATACAAATGAACATTATAATACTATCCTTGTGGTTCATTAGTTTTATGTGTAGCTTCATGTATAAACGTTGCATCTATATGTAAAGGCAACTCCATAATCCATCTAAAGTCGATATCACATTACAATAACCAAATCCCAAAAGTCAAATAATTAAACAACAAATTCCCATCTAAGAACCAATAACCCGAAAATCCTTATTTTATAACAATAAACATATAAACCAACATTTTATATATGTATACCATCCGATCCCCACCAAAGCGCCTCTAAACCGTGTAAGTTACTTGTCGTTCTTCGTTATTTTTTATGCAAACATGAGTTAACTTGATCAAGCCTAGTAATCTATCAGGCTCCAAGCCTTGTGTGTAGCCATTGACAAACTTCTTCCATCTCTTGAGGAACCGTGTAATGACCCAACCTGAAAGTTCACATCAAGATTATTAATTATATTTCCATTTTGTGCATTGATCCAAATGGATTTGTGATTGTGATTTCATACCCTTCATAGCCTTTGAATGTAACATAGCGAAAACCAGCTGAATTCATCATCTGGGAAGACCTTTCTCCGTATTTGTATGGAACTACTTCATCGCCTGTATTAGATATGACAATTTTGATTAATTGCGCTTATGAATGGATCGGTTTAATTTACGTTTTATAACCGTATTTCCATATCAAATAGTCATAAAGTACAAAATAAAAAGTAGTTAAAAACAGGTCTAAAGTCGCCCAAACTGTATTTTTAAGGTAAATGGTAAAAAAGATAAAAGATAAAAAATAAAAATAAAAAGAACATCATTAACTTTCATTGAACCAGCAGGCATAAGATAAATCCCTGGACTTTTATCTTTCTCATGATTAAATCATTTAACTTTTAGAACCTAACAAAAAGTCCATACACTTGATTTTTAAAAGAAAAGAAAATCCTTCAAAAATCTTTTAACTTTTACAAACTACACAAAATGTCCTTATTATGTCACTAAAGTTTATTAGAAAGTAACCTTTTTCCATATTAAAATTCAAGGATTTAATCATGTAAAAATAAAAAGTTAGCCTCTGCAGGTTAATACTTAACAGTTAACCCTAACTCTTTACAGTAAAAATAAGCCGGACCAAAAATAGTCGGGTCAACCCAATTATGACCCAACCTATTTGACCCGTACATAAATTACGCATTTTGACCCACCCCCTTTTTTTACCTCATTTCAGTAAAAGTAGTTACTAGATGTATAAATCAGCAACATGTTTGAAATACTTACACTGTCCATGACATAGCAAAATGGGCAATGAAGCAGCGCGTCTTGCAGCATCATTTGTTCCTATTTTGTTCCTTAAGCTCCTGCGCGTAAATTCAACTACATCATTTTTTATTTTATTTTATTCGAAAAAAAAATGTTACATTAAACTTTTAGTTTGTGAACCTTGCACCCGGAAGCCATCCACTTAATCCTACTACAGCTTTTAGGTTAATCGGGTACGGGTTTCCATTCCCATATTTGCCTTGAGCAAAACACGCTGCAGAATAAAGCGCACATGCCGCACCCATACTGAATCCTCCAATACCAAGCTTAACTGTTTATAGCAACACAAATTTACAAGTTTTATAACTACACTTGCTTAAAAGATTAAAACCAATGTACAAAAAAAAAAAAAATCAAAGTACCATCAGAGGGCTCAGTTGATAGCAAGTTTGCTATGTGTGCCACCGAAGCATCTAAACCTTCCACGTCATTTGGACCGTCTTCTGAAAGCTCCCCATCATCAAACCCTATCAAGAACCCGAAAATGTTACTAAACTATCAAACTTTTTTCGAATTAAACGATATTTTAATTTTTATTTTTTTTATAATGTTTAATATTATTACATGCAGCACAAGGGAATCCCCCTAGCACGGTCACTGGGCGCGTAGGAGCAGTAGGACATATCCATTTAACCTGCAAAAATGTAACATGTTAAAGAGTCTTTTTTTATTAAAAACATAAATAATAGATTATTTTTTTTAACAAAACAAGTTACATTTAGATGGTGGGTAAGCGGGCAACAAGGTGCATCGCTATCCCATTATAATAAAACTTGAACAACAAAAAGAAACATGCTTACATTTGGAAGTGGAAGGTTGTCCAAAAGTTGTGACCAACTGCAACAAAAGGTGTCAAGATTTTGTGTTAGCTATAAGACGACCCAAAAAGACAATCTTTACAATTAGAACATAATCTACCTCGAACCGTTATCACCTAGACCATGCAACCAAACTATGGTGGCTTGGTGCTTTGCTTTTGGCCTTACAACATATGTCCTCCCAAATTCAACACTTCTCCTAGCAGTTCTACTACCTGAAACTCATTCGAACACGAAACACTCAAAACACACTGATTAAACTACATAAACTATATAAAAAAAATAAACTATAAATAGAAATGGAGTATAAACAACTGAACTAACCAGAACTCATGGAAGCACTTGAATAACTCATCTTAGACATATGTGAATTATATTTTGTATCAGTGACAATATGAAGAAACAGGTATGTTATGGCAGTGTGAATTTATAAGGAAATGAAGGGAATAGAATAAAAATAAGTGAATATTCAAACAGTGTATGTAAAACAGCTGCAAAATGTATCTAAAAAATCCAAAAAAGCAAGAAATCTTTTAAACAAAAACTGAGAGAGAGAGAGAGAGAGAGATGGAAAGAGAAAGGGAATCACAGAGTGCACAAAATCAAAAAAGCCCACTTCAGGAAAAGAGAATTAAGGGCTCAAAAACATCTGAAATGGAGGGAATTTATGCTTGATGGAGCAGTGGACATATATAAAAATAATAAAAATATATATAAAACAAGTTGGTTTCTTTCAATTCATCAATGATTTGTTTATAGTTTGTTTATACAAATTTGTGTTAGTGATGGATGGATGGATGGATACCCATTAATTATCTTGAAAGTGAAGTTGTTTCAAGTGTCTAACATGTCATGATTAATACTCAAGATTTTCAAGAACATTGCCCGCCAGAAATTCAGGGTAAAACAGAGACATAATAATAGTAATAATATAATAATAATAATAATAATAATAATAATAATAATAATCTGGGAATTGAAATTTAGTAGTATAAAGTTATTTTTTTTGTTTGTTTATGTTAACTTATAAGGCAACAGTAGTGAAGAATTCATAGGCATCTTCTAGTTCTACCTGTTTTGTTTTTAAATTTTAAAAAGTTTCATTGATTCACTGCACACTACTGCTAACTCTTTCTGCCTGTTTTTGGGTACATTCCCCGTGCCCATTTTTTGGATCTATTCTCTCTAGTTTGTCCTTTCACAAATATAAACAACAAGGATGGGATGAGCTTGGTATCTATTACTGAACCGGTACATGTACAAAAAAAAAAAAAAAAATACTATGTATGGTACAGTATGATAAAGTACCGGTACCGGTTCGATTTGGAATTTTTAAAGGAATTGATATTCAAGATCTCTTTCATTGATCATGTACAATACATTATATAGATACAAAAACATAATCTCCTATTTTGGTGGAGATCACAATCAAATCAATAGTAATCTTTTACATATATACACATGTGCTATTACACCCCCGCAGTTGAAGCATCCGGTGGACGAATGCTGAGACTGGTCCTGAAATCATCAAAGAGAACACGCGGGAGGCCTTTAGTGAAGATATCTGCTATCTGATGACGAGAAGGAACATGTAAAACGCGCACACGACCCTTCTGAACTTGTTCACGAACAAAATGAATGTCGAGCTCAATGTGTTTCGTTCGCTGGTGTTGAACAGGGTTGCCAGATAAGTAGATAGCACTGATGTTGTCACAATAGACTAAGGAAGCTCGTGTGACTGGATGATGCAGCTCGAGAAGAAGGTTGCGAATCCAGCAAAGTTCAGCCACCACATTAGCGACCCCTCTGTACTCAGCTTCTGCACTAGAGCGAGAAATGGTGGACTGGCGTTTAGAAGACCAGGAAATGAGATCATCCCCAAGGTAGACACAATACCCAGACGTGGAGCGACGGGTGTCTGGGCAACCTGCCCAATCTGCGTCAGTGTAGGCAACCAGAGACATAGACTGACTAGGCGCAAGATGAAGACCAAACTCAGATGTGCCCTGAATGTAACGAATGATCCGCTTCAACGCATTCCAATGCGTGACCCGTGGCGCATGCATGTACATGCAAATCTGCTGAACAGCATAGGAGATGTCTGGTCTAGTGAAAGTCAAATACTGGAGTGCACCTGCAAGACTGCGATAAGTGGATGGATCATCATGTAGGGGTCCGGTATCTGCAGAAAGTTTGGACTGAGTGTCCACAGGGGTGGCGGCAGGTTTACAAGAATCCATAGCTGCCCGGTGAATGATATCGCGCGCATAAGACTGCTGTGACAGGAACATAGAGTTCCCAGTGCGCGTAACCTGGATGCCAAGGAAGAAAGATAGGGGGCCCAGATCCTTCATAGCAAATTCACCTGCAAGAGTGTGTAAGAGATGTCGTCGCAGAGCATCATTAGAAGTAGTGAGAATGATGTCGTCGACATAAATGAGAAGATAAGCAATATCGTCGCCATGTTTATAAACAAACAACGAATTGTCAGATTTGCTCTGACGAAACCCCTGAGAAGTCACAAAGTCTGTAAAACGCTGGTACCAGGCACGTGGTGCCTGCTTGAGGCCATAGAGAGACTTCTTAAGGCGGCAGACATGATTAGGAAAATCCTGGTGTCGAAAACCTGTGGGCTGGTGCATGTAGACAGTTTCTTCTAGAGTCCCATGAAGAAAGGCGTTCGTGACATCCAGTTGATTGATTTTCCATGATTTCGCCAAAGCTAAAGAAAGTACCAGACGAATGGTAGCCGGCTTAACAACCGGACTAAATGTTTCGCCACAATCAACCCCCTGTTCCTGTTTACGACCATCACAAACCAAACGAGCCTTATAGCGCTCGAGACTACCATCAGACCTGTACTTATGTTTAAATAACCACATGCAACGAATAATATTCATATCAGGAGTGCGAGGTACAAGTTCCCAGGTCTTATTTTTAATAAGGGCACTAAACTCATTGGACATGGCATCGTACCACTCCGGAGTGGCTAAAGCAATCTGAGGGTTTTTGGGTACAGGGACGACAGTGGTGGTGTGAAGGTTAAATGGCTGTTTTGGTTTGGCGATGCCACTCATAGAACGGGTATGAATGGTGCGGGCTGGTGGTGGCGGAGGTGGTGGTGGGGGTGGCTGATGGACGGTTGAGTCCGGTTGGGGAGTGGGGCCGGTGGGTGTACGGGCTGGAGTAGAGGGATGAGGGTCAGATGGGCCGGCCTGATCAGGTGAGGAAGATGGGCCAGAACCGGTGGGAAGTGGGCCAGGGCAGAGGTTAGAGCTGGTGGGTAAAGATGTGGAGTGTGGGCTTGGCGAGGTTGGCTGAGGAGGTGGGCTGGGGGTTGGGCCGAGTTGTGGGCCGTGGGTGGGAGCGGAATCTGGTGGGTGTGAGTGTTGTTTGGCAAGGTGATCCCAAACAAGAGGATGAATGGTAGGATTTAGGAAATCGTAAGAGGGAGGTTTTGTGGATGATTGGATGGTGAATGGGAAGATTGTCTCTTCGAAATGAACATGTCGAGAGATAATAAGTTGATGGGTGGTGAGGTCAAGACATTTGTATCCTCGATGGTTAGGCGGGTAACCAAGGAAGACACATGGGTTGGACCGGTAGTTAAGTTTGTGAATTGTAGTGGAGGGGGTGAGGGGATAGCAAAGACACCCGAATACACGTAGTTGTTCATATTCAGGAGTGACATTGTATAGGAGAGATGTGGGGGAGCGAAACTTGTGAAGCTTGCTGGGTAAGATGTTTAGTAGGTAGGTGGCTGTTTCAAGGGCATGGTGCCAAAAATTTGGTGGTAGGGAGGCTTGGGCAAGGAGGGTACGTACCATATTATTTATAGTACGAATTTTTCGTTCCGCTTTGCCGTTTTGGGACGACGTGTAGGGGCACGAAAAACGGAATTGCATGCCATGGTGATGACAAAAGTTATGAAAGTTATTGTTTGCATATTCTTTGCCATTGTCACACTGAAATTGTTTAATTTTTCTTTCAAATTGTGTGTGAACCAGGTTGGTGAATTGGGTGAACATAGTAAAGGTTTGAGATTTATTGGCTAAGGGAAAGGTCCATAAGAAGTTGGTAAAGTCGTCTAGAAAGAGAATGTAGTATTTATGGCCACCCGTACTAAGTATGGGTGATGTCCAAAGGTCACTGTGCACAATGTCAAAAGGTAAACGAGTGAAATTAACAGAATCATTAAAAGGTAATTTAACACTTTTACCAAAAATGCAAGATTGACACAATGTTTTATTAAGTTTGCCATAATCAATAAAAGACGACAATTTTAAAGATTGCAATAAAGTGTTGCCAGGATGACCCAGTCTTTGATGCCAGCGATCTTGAGAGATGGTGGTGAAAGCTTGTGGTTGGTTGAGGTTGAGCGGAAGTGGTTCAGTGAGTGGGTAGAGATCGCCTGTGCTATTGCATCGGAGGATAGGAGCCCGGGTTTTGAGATCCTTGCTGGTTTGCCGAATGAGAGGATGCCCCGGAGTCCATGAGCCCGTGATCTGGTGGGTTCAACGACATCGTGTAAAGAGCCTGCTCGATATCTGTGGGCGTATAAACAGTGTGGTGAGCCGCATCAGGCCTTGGGCCCAAAACTCCCTTTCCATTGCTATTGGGCCGAGAGGGATATGGGCAGGGGGGTTGGGCCTGTGAAGAATTCCAAGTCTGCGAGGGATTATTGTTGAGGAGTCCAGCCCATTGAGTAGCCGTCCAGTTAGATGGAAAAACGATATACGGATGGTTGGCTGTAGAGGACTGACCATATGAAGCGGCGTTGCGGCTGCCGGTAACCCGTCCTTTGCCGCGTCCACGGCGGCCACGGGGACGCTGCTTGTCAGCGGTGGTGGGGTATGAAGGGTACGAGGATGAAGAGGACTGGTTCTGGGTTACCGAAGTGGCCAGGGCTGTGGCGGCGGTGCGGGAGGAACGAGCAGTTTGTCGTTTCTTCTTGTCTTCTTCCCTGCAGAGAGTGGAACGGACCTCAGTAAAGGAGGGTAGTGGCTCCTTGTTTTGCAGCACTGTGGAGATTCCGTCGTATTGCTCGGTTAGCCCGGTGAGCAGTTTAATTACAAGCATGTGATCGGCGACGGGTGCACCAACACTGTCTAATTGATCGGCGATGTGTTTAGCATGTTGGCAATATTCGGACATGGACTGAAAGTTGTCAAGGCTCAGGTTTGCAAACTCTTGACCAAGAATAATGGCCCGAGTAGTTTTGTTATCATTGAACTCATGTTGAACCGCTGTCCAGGCTTCAAGTGCAGACTGACCGGGTTCGAGTATGATATGGAGGAGAGGTTGAGAGATGGTTGCGTACAGCCATTGAAGAACAACAGCGTCAAGACGGGACCATAAAGCTTCAGCCTTGGACTGAGCGGCTGCCTTTTCTGGGTCAGCAGACGAGGAGGCAGCAGGTGCAGGACGAGGTGACAGGTGGTCGATGACCTCATAAGCCCTGCAGTGAACCTGAAAAAGAGTCGCCCACATAGAATAGTGAGTGGAGTCTTTCTCAAGGATGAGGGGGATATAGGTTTTGATATTTGTGACCGTGAGGGCCGGTGAAGGGAGGATTCCATTGATAAGAATAGGAATCGGAAAAAGGGAGAAGGAAAGAATGCGACCGGAGCAGAAGAAGAACCGGCGGCGGAGGTAGGGTTAGGGATGCGACCGACTTGATACCATAAAGGAATTGATATTCAAGATCTCTTTCATTGATCATGTACAATACATTATATAGATACAAAAACATAATCTCCTATTTTGGTGGAGATCACAATCAAATCAATAGTAATCTTTTACATATATACACATGTGCTATTAATTTTAAAGGAAATCAAGCCAAAATACCGGTATCAAACAGAAAATATCAAAAAACGTTAAAAATGGGTATTGAATTGATACCGAAAATATCTCGTTACGTGTATTTTAATTAACCAATACTAGTTGCTCATTCCTACTACTAAAAATAGTAGTAGTAAAATAGTGATAACGGTGATAAAAATAGTTTTGTAAAGAAAAAAAAAAGCAAAGAGATAAGGTCATTGGGTGTACACTATATATGAGACATTAGAGGTGACATGACATCTTAACTGGATCCCTCCTTATGTTAAAAACTTTAAACAAGTTATTTGTTAACATATTAACGGGTGTTAAGACTGAATTAATTTTTTTCCTTTATAAAACAAAAACCATTAAAAAGTATGGTTATAGGAAGTTAAACCATTTTTGTAGGGTAAAGTGGAGCGAAATGTGAAAAAAAAATAGGAGATATGTCATTTAGGTGGAGTCGAAGAGGGTTAAAATATACCACATGACCTAAGTAGCACAAACCGTTTAAAAGCCTTATATTTACACTTAATTTAATTCACATATGGCTGCTCATACTCTTAAGTAATTTTACACAATTACAAATGAATCTCTGTTTATAACATGATTATATGGGTTCAACACACAAAAATTAATATTTTTGAGATTTTCTTAGTAAGAAAATATTACCTTTTGAATAAAAATAATCAAAAGTCTAGCTTAAAGTCAAGGTTTAGGGCTATGGGTGAAAAAATAAACTTTGATTTGAAATATGCCTAATCTTTGTATGTGTTAATGATAAGATTGTCACAATACCCGGGTATTCAAGGAAGGATGTTTTCTTAGGCTATGGTGGCTCTCGCCCCTACAGTTTTTTGCTACGTAGTGTAATTTTTACTAAAAGGTTCTAAAAATTTTATATGTATTACTATTGAGTCTAGCCCTACGTTTTATTGAAAACTAAGTTCAAGATCTCTCAATGAGAATACTAGGAGTGTTCCCCAGGTAGTGCGGGTAACGCGGCAACACTGCCAATGGTTTTTGGGTAGCGAAATCAAATAGTTAGATCGGGTACAAGTTGTTGATGAAAGTTTGTAGAGAGAAAGACAAGTATTTTTACGGTTTTCTTAGTTAAATTTTTCTGTAAAAGAAGAGAAAAACAGTAACTTGTATTACACATGCATTTGGATATGATTACATTAGTATAATTAAATATTTACTTTGAATAATGAGAGCATTATAGTCCTAGAGGACCTAATAATATATTTCTCTTTAAGTTCTCAGGCACCAATACTTAATTGACATTCACATCCTATGCTCCTTATTCATCCATCAAATTACACTAAAAACAACTATATTTTATCTCTCATTTTAATTAAATAATATTTTTTATACATTTATCATTGTTTTTTCTCTCTTCTTCAGTCACAGCTTTCAAAATATATTAAAAAAATGTGTTGGATGAACAACAGTTTTTCAAATACATAAATGAACGGTAACATTTTCTCTCTCCCCCACTCACAATCACTCACGAAATATGGTGAATGTGATGTGAGTGCTAGGAACCAAAACAACAACCACTGCCCCAAAATTTAGAAACCGAAACAAAATTCAATCACAAGCAGAAAAATAATATGGACAAAGAATATACATAAGAGTGAAACATGAAGGCGATGATACTCAAACCGCGTTTCTTATATGCTTGACTCACTACAATTGCTTCGAAGGTCCTGTTTATGGGACATATTACATATGCATTTGGATATGAATATATGATTGCATCATATATTTATATATTTATTTTCATCAATATTGTTTTGTTTTAATTATCTTCATAAATTCTTTCAAAATGCAGCCCAAAGTCAAAATTTTGGGCTATGGTTAAAGGAAAGGAATCATTGATTTGAAACATGGCTAATCTTTCTAAGGTTGCATAATAATCTTTGTAGATTACCTAGGATTAGTGTGATCCATGTTCTTGATTAGTATATGTTTTGACTTTATCATATTAGTAATGATAAATGTTCAACTTTTAAACCTTTTTAACATTACATAGTATTACAATGAGGATTTTATGATATGCATGTTCACATTTAGTGGGAGGGAGAGGTCCACCGTAGCTTGGAGCCATGACCACATCTATATTGATGGAAGGAGGATTAAGAACAACTTACTGGTGTTGACCCTTTATTCGTGCAAACATTTATAACAAATATTTTTTATCTTATCTTTTGAACGTGTGGCTTTGGTGAATGGGAACGGTAGCTTCAAATGTTTAACTACAATATAGGTTGTTAAGACCGAATAGGATGGTGTATCTACTCTTTGGTCAATCTGGGTTTGCTACTTCAATATCTAGAGCAAGACGAGTTTGCTAACTCCAAATCACAGGGCCAATCACATTCCTCATTTTTATATAAACAAATAGATTGAGAAAAAATGAATCAATGACAATCATAAACTTCACTAAAATTCAAATTACTAAGTGCATACATAATCAGGGTCTTATGGACGCCCTCTCTTTTGTAACCCCCCCTCCCGAGTTTCTTCTACCTCCCTCTATGTATCGTTCGTGTGGACCGACTTTTCCAGTGAAAACTCCCCCTCTTTAGTTCTTCTACATCCCTCTATGTATTGTCCGTGTGGACCAACATTTCCAGTGAAAACTTGTTTTTTTTTTTGACCTCTCATGCCATGCTTTTCTAACTCTCATTATCTCAACCAAGCACAATCTACAAGCGTATTATGTAATTATAGTAATTATCAACTTAGCTATTGTTATGCATTAATTAAACTACTATCTATGAATATAATTTTTTGTTTAACTCTAACTAATCCACGTTAACTAAATCATATTTCATTAATATTATAAGAATTATTCAAACATAAAAAAAAAAAAATAAATAAATAAATAACATTTTTTGTGAATTAATGTATAACTAACCAATGGTATTGTTTTGACTTCACAGAATCATTTGCGGATTTTACTTTCAATAAACAACTATTATCAATGTTAATGCTTGATCCACAATGCTTAAATTATAGTTACTTTTTGACATTTGAAAAACTTACTAAATTTAAATTAAATATCATTTCCAAATGTCAATTTTGTAAACCCATCATTAGAAAATACCTACAGTGTGATATTAGGGCGTTTGTTAGGGGGTTTAGCTGGTTGAGGAGTTAAAATTGATGAGCTTAAGTATGTTATTCAGATATTAAGTCTAATTCAGGCATACTTAAAACTAGCTAACTTGGACATAACTCGTGTAACCCTGTTATCTAAGCGATTGAAATGAGTTACGGATCAAAGGGATTGTAATTGACTTGTAATGAAGTTGTATGTGTATTAAACTTAAAAAATGCGTATTATTCAATGTGTAACGGGTTGGAAAGCCTCTAATATCTTTTTTATAACTCAATCCGAAAATAATAATCATTAACGGGCTAGACATGCCAACTTATTTAGTAAACAAAACCCGATTACATCCCAACTCAAAACTTGATTATTTTCATATAAAAATTCGTATAGTAAAGGAAACAATGTGCTATGAAGCTAAGGAAGTATGGAGTATGTATCAAAACAACTAGTTTGGCTATTTCTTTGTTTAAATATTATTAGTTATGTTAATATTCCATATTATTTATTTGTATTTAGTTTGTAATAAAATAATTTTTTTGACGGTGCTCCTTTTCCCTCCTTTAGGGTGGACTTTATTTGAAGAAAAAGATTAGAGCCTTTAAATGTTCCTTGTTAGGTCAATTCTTTTTTTAGCACAAGACAACATATGCTGTTGCCACTTACTTTGTCAACTACTATTATAGTAATAAGTTTCATACTAGACAAGGCGCAAGTATAGCATCTCTTGTTGTATAGGAAGTGAAAATGTTGGGCTATTTTGTCCATATGAAAATGTTAAGGGGTTAGATAAGTAACTTATTTATATTGTGTAAGAAAGTGTTAACATATGGCAAGATACAAATCTAACATCATTTCATGTATTCTTGATTAGTTTAACAGATTTTGATTAGTTTACAGTCGAACCTACAAGCACGTTAGCTAAACGAGTTGGGTTTGGATTAATCCGTTTTAACCCGTTTTTATTTGACCTTTTCAGATTGTTTGAGTTCTTTACTTAGATTATTCAATCAAGAAAGAATTAAGTTGTATGGCAACAACGAGATATCCAACCCTTGTGTTGGTGTTGAAGCCAACCACAGATATTGATGATCGTTGACAACATTAATTTATGAAAAATTAAAATTTAATAAAATGATTATCTAGAGTAAAATGTGCTATATATATCAAAAGGTAGAAAATTTTGTAGCATTTGCACCTCATTTTCCACTCATATATATTCATCTACTCGTGTGTTATTTTCTAGAATTTAAGAAAAATGTTCGATACGAATTCGAAATTTGGAACAGAAAAATAAATGGCCGATGATCGAGACGTAAGAATATCAATTTGTACGCTACTTTCTTCCAATAACTAAAGAAAAATAATATAAAATGGGAGTTAACTTTACTTTAAAAAGACAACATTTTACTTTTTATTATTCGCCCTTTTCGTACTAAATAACCATTTGTAAACACATTACTTGTTGACATTAGTGACCGAATATGTGATTTCATCTTCCTATTTTTGTCTTGTGTGGATGTGGGACGATTGATATGTAACATCTATAGTTATAACATACATTAAGTTATATCGTAATCTCTATAAATCCACATTACATATCTATATCTATATTACAACAAAAAAAATATTTGAGAAGAACAACGCAATTTCAATACCATTTTAAGGCACTTAAGAACAATGGTGTTCATTTGATATTTTGATACAAGTGTTAACACATAAACAAATCGCTATTTACAGTTTTGTCCCTCTGGCGTGTTTAAGCAGGCATTAAAAACTTAATTCATTTACAATGATCACTCTAATAAAAGTTAAAATTTATTATAAGAATTATTAATGTTTCTAAAAAGTCATAAAATTGTTAAACTATTAGTAAAAAGATGTTAGATTTGTTGCTTCACCATAAATAATTTTAAAAACAATAACCGTTCAAAAATGAATAAGTTGAATAAAGAAGCCGGTCATGTTTTAGTTAACCAAATGCAACATAACAAGAGAAGTTATCTCGTCGCGTAGCATGATGTATCTGGTAGTGAAATAAGAAAAATCATAAATTCATAAAGTTATATGATAATCTCAAGATTCTCAACCCATCCTTACATTTCTTTAAAGATTCAATACGAGCTTGTTTGAGCCGCCCGTTTTGTCACTAATACAACGCTATTGTAATTTTTTTACGTATCTTCTTTACGGTTGTCATCATCACATATATATATATATATATATATATATATATATATATAAAAGAAGATTGATACACGAGGTGCCATCAAAAACAAAAAAGAAAATTGTGTTATGTCATCTAAAACGTATGCAATACTTCCATTCTTAATGCAATGATCTTTTCTCAAGCAATTTATTTATCTGTCACTGATCCTTTTACGTTTTACATTTGTTTTTCATAATTAGATTATTTATTAATTATTACAATAATTTGTTTTGTTATTCGTATCATGTAAATAAATCAAATTATCTACATTTAAATATCACATAAAAATACAATAAATCATCTTTTAAATATTTTTTTTTAAATTACTTAGATTTTACATATTCTTAAATTTTATTAAATCTGTTAAAAAAAATTCTTAAATTGTATAAAAAATCCTTTAAAATTTTCTATTTTTTTTCGCAAAGTTTATAAACTTTTCTAAAAAGTTCATATGAATTTTACAAATTCTTATAAAGGTAAAAATAACTCGACTACAAAGTAGAAGCAAAAACATTTAAAGGGCGAACACATTTCCATCCGTGAAAGTCCCACCCACACAAATCCGCCATACAAAGGCCTCCTGTCCTCCAACCGCCTATGTGGCTGTCCAATCCGGGTGCTCTACAGGAGACATGTTGGTGTCACTTAAGAGATTGAAAACTGTAGTAGTGTTGTCAAGGGACAACAATGCCATAAAAAAAGTTTGATGTACAATTGAAGGCATGAATACGATGCCACATGCAAGTTGAATACAGGTGGGTTTATTTTTTAAAAGAAGGGTCATATTCTTTCTTCAAGGAATATATTTTGTTTGGCTAAATGTGCAAGTTATTTATGCTACCGTTACTATCAAGAATATTTGTACGCGTTTATGTATTTTGGATGCGTGTTAGATTATGGTTGCACGAACGTGTTTTCGTGGGTTTGGCACCTATGAAATTATGATATGAGACAAGTTGTGAACTTGTTCCACAATTTGAATCTAAAATCACCTCATATGAGTTGACATGCAAAGAATATGCACAACAAATCAAGGATGTTAACCTTAAGGGGGGGGGGGGGGGGGGGGGGGTTAACGAGAGGTAAGCGCCCTTGAGTTCGGAAATTAGGTCTGAAGTTAGTTTCTAGAGTTGAATTTCCGTCTTTAACCCCTTTGAGACTGTCCGTTGTGGCCCGCGATCCACAGCTTTATCCATGTGGGCTTCGCTAACGGCAACGACCTGACGCGAAAGACTGGGCGAGCGATGGGACGTGAGCCAGCTCGCGTCCGTTAGCGGGCTGGCCACACGTTTCAAATTCAAAAAATTAATTATTTTTATTTAATTTTTCACCAACCTCCCTATTTATTCACCCTCTTCTTCTTCTTCTTCAACCAAAATTCACACAAATATTCACAACTCAACCTTCAATCTTCATACCTTCATCACCATGGCTCCTTGGACAGAAGAAGAAGAACTAGCACTCGTGCTCGCGTACCAACAGGTGCACGGTCAAGGTGATGCGACAGGCGGTGGATCACCGAACTCTCGCGGGCAGCAGTGGCATCGGGTGCTAGCCGAGTTTGGTACCCTTGTCGGGGGTACCAACCGTACCAACGACTCCATCTCCCACAAATTCGGGGACTTGAGATCGAAGTGTAAAAACTTCGAACACGCGTACAGGGAGGTGAGGAGTAATCTCCCCGGGGGAGAAAGAAGACATGCTCCTCCCCTTTACCCACGTGGAGTACCGTCGCAAGGTTGGCCACCCTTTAACCACGTTTCGACGTGGGCAAATGCTGCGCTCGGGAAATCACCTACGTGGCTAGTTTTTTTTTTAATGATCATGTGGTTTGTTTGTTTTTTTTAGTAGTGTAATTTTTTTTTGTCTAGTGTAATTTTTTTCTTTTTTTTTAGTGTAATGTTTGTGTTTTTATTTTAGTGTAATTTTTATTTTATTTTAGTTTAATGCTTTTTTATACAAAAATTGTGGTAAATAATTAAATATATTTGGTAAAAAAAACCCGTTAACCTTACCCACAACACCCTCACGCGAGCAATCGCCGGCCGCTAACCAGTGGCACATAGGTGTTGACGTGGTAAAATATTATTGGATAAATCTCTCGCTCACCTCTACCCACAACGGATAGTTTGAGGGATATATACAGAGTGCACTTGATCCCATATTTGTATTTTTGGGGTCCATTATTTTCTCTAATTCAAGTCACTAATGCGTTTCCGAGTTCACTTAACGAGGGAAAAATAAAGGAAATGAAAGGGAAAAAGATTTTGATTGTGTTCCCGAGTTTCATTTAAGGAAGAAAAAAAAGGAAAACAAAACATGTTGTGTTCCCGAGTTTCACTTAAAAAAGGAAAAGAAAGAAAATGAAAGAAAAAATAGACAAAATCCTTTAGTTTAGTTTTTTTTTTTTTTTTCTGATTAGGAAAAAAAAAATTAGGAAGGAAAAGATATGTATCATTTCTTTTCCTTTCCTTTCCTTTCTTTCGATTCTTTTCCCTCCTCAAGTAAATCGGGAACGGCCTACAAGAATCCTATCCAAGATCGATAAGTTTTCGATAATCAAATCTTAAGGTTTGAAGATGGTCAAACGAAACCATGACCAAGATCAATTGGGCCTAACTAGGGTAAGGTTGGTGTTGGAAGTTGACAAAGTATGCTTCAAATAGGGCCAAAAATGCTTTGTGGGGTAATTAAAACAAACACAAGACAAAAATCTCTTGAATCCTGAGGCTGCAGAATATACTTTGTGTCATGTAATGTCACCAGATTCTTCTTTATTAATGATGATGTTCAGCCACATCACCATGACCATCTCTAGGTCCACTTGGGCCACCACTGCCACCTGTGCAAAAACATCAACATGACATTTATCACTTGATCATCTTGTAACCTTTGGCTTTGGTGTTCATTTAATCATTTATTGTGAAAAAACACGAAAAATAAACAAAAAAGAACGGAAAATAGCCTTTGATTTTATTCTTTATAAAAACAACACCATCCAATGAAATAAAATAGGTTAAACGAGTCTGAGAGTATCCAAAATTAAATTCATGGACCATCTTGTAACCTTTGTCTATAGTGTTCATTTATCAAACATAGATATCATTCATCATGTTTCAGGTCATTCCAGAATTAAAAGTAAATTCTAATCAAGGTTCATTCTAGCTAAGGTGACAATTCTGACCCATTTACATATCTAACAATCAAGCAAATGATGTTGAAGAAATTAGCATTAAATAAATAGGTTTAAACGAGTCGAGAGTATCCAAAGCGTATTTTGAATGATAAAAGTCCTAAATCGATTAGTATAAAAAATATTAGCTATAATTTCACATTTACTAAAAAATTAAAATTTGTTAACCATAAGTTTTTCAGGTCAACTGAACCCGAAACGTTTTGACCCATACCCAAATACCCATTTTGAACCATTACCCAAACCCTCCCATGTTGCCATTTCAAGCTCTGGCTATAGATTTCTAACATGAGCTAAGGAATCCAAGTTTCTTATTGGTTTTGGACAGTTATTAGGAAGTTTAACTGAATAAAAATATAGTTATATAAGTTATATAACAAACACAACATTTCAAGTAATGCATGAATTAACAACAAAAAAAAAGGTTAA
>JAUTDX010005373.1:0-35381 GCA_030844895.1 Ambrosia x helenae | reverse complement strand
GGTATGAGTCGTCTATGGTTGGATGACACCGTTTATCCTGAGTATCGCCGGGAGGATCAAACGCGATGGCAATATTTTGACGTATTGGACCCTGCCACGGCTCACCTCCTGGTGGAACATGACCGTCCCCTTGGGGCGTCGGAAGCCGACGTTCTTAGCCAGACGATAGGCAGCTTCCACATTCCAATCCCCGTGAAGCAGAACGGGTGAGGTGGGTCCTTCTGAACCGCACGTTCCTGTAGACACAAATGTTGACGTTGATGTGTCCAGAGAGAGCTCCTTGGGTCCCATTGATGCGGACCCATTGAATGTGGCGATGCCTCAAGAAGATGTTGCTGCAGGGAAAAGAAATCCAAGAAGAGGAAAAAGACTGATACAGCCGATGTGGATCTGCTGATGGCCAAGAGGCAGCAGCTGAAGGCGCTGAAAGAAAAAACCCTCAGTAAGTTTGTCGACTGGATATGCATGTGTTTACAGTAATGTTGGCCATCTGTACTAATAGCCACCGTATTTTCTTTGCAGGCGCCAGGATCGGTGTAAGTGACTCTTCCCCTGATGCCCTGACAGGGTTGTCTGGCTCCGATGCTGGTGGATCGTCCATGCTGCCGCCTTCTTCTAGTAATCCGGGAACAGTTACCAACTCAACGGGACCCTTGTCATCTTCCTCCCTGGGAATTACCCAAGCCGGGTCTGCTAGTGCTATTATCCATACCGGCACAGCATCTATGGATGCCCTGTCTACCGGACCCGTGGTTACTGTTGCCGAGACTTCTCCTCCTCCTGTGGTGTCAACTACTGTTGCTTCCGTGAATGTTCCAATAACTCAAACGCCGACTTTTACTTTGTCGGCTAGTACTGTGACGACGCCGGTTAGTGCATCCGGACAAAGTTTTTCTCAGCTGCTGCGAGACGTTCAGAGACATCCTATCAGGTTTCCGGGAGGAATCCGCACTGTGGAACAAACTGAAGATTTATCGTCGGATGATATAGCGCATAATACTTATCTCCCCGGGATCAACTGGCGCCCCTCGTTGAAGCACCTCCGATATGTGCCTGGTTGGCATATTGCTGAGTCTACACGGCTCATTAATCCGGACGTGATACGCCATTGGACTGAGTTTTCTGTCCCCCCAGCGGAGAGGTACTATCTGCAGGGCCTGGATAATGCGCAGCTGGCAGAAAACGTAATGGGAGCGAGTGTAAGTTCTTCTACTGCCCTATATGAGGTGTTAAGGCGGTGGCGTGTTGATCTAGCACATCTTATCAATGTCCGGGAAGAACAGGGGCCGCACAAAAGGCCGAGAATGAGCGGTTATCAAAGCAACAAGCCGACCAGGAAGTGGAAGTGGTGGCCCGCCAAGTGGCCCAAAGAGAAGATTGAAACGGATATGGACCGGATGGTTTGTAACACCCCAACCGATGGCGGAAACATCGGGATGTCACGTATTGATGATTGTTTCAGTAGCACATGGTATAATTGAATTTTAAATAATTTATTCAAAACATAATAATCCAAAATAAAGTGATGTCTAGAAATTCAAATACATGATATCAAATAAGTAACAATCTTCTAATAACTTCAAATAATAACTTCATGATAAATCCTCATGCAAACTCAAGCCTCAGCTTCATTGTTACCTGAAACATGTTAATTTTGAAAATATTTTTGGGTCAACAAAAGTTGGTGAGAGTTACATAGGTTTTTGATAATCGAATAAAAATGTTGTGCAATTCATGTGTCATGGCAAGTCTAGTCCATATGTGAAAACATACTAGAAGTAAATCGAGTGCATAATCAACCCTTGTGACTGTTGTATTGTGGTACATCCCATACGCTCATGGTTCACTCGTTTATGTTGCAGTAACAAACACCCACGCTACCTTTGTAGGAGGCACGTATCCGGGTGGGATTGTCAGTCCAATAGATCTATCAATGTATACCGTCGGCTGATCAATGTTAATGATTATGCTAGAATTGTGCTTACCCTAGTCATGTTCAAGACATAATGCAATATAGAAAAACACATAGACACTTTGATGATTGAATTGCATATATAATGTTGTAACATGTTTCACCCCAAAAACGGCTATAAATAGAAAAGAGGCTATGTAAAACTCACCTGATAACCAGCAAATGTTCATCAAAGTTGTCATATGAAGTTGTGAGGAACTCGCAAGGAATTATCCTAAATTTTTCAAAATAATACCAGTTCACATAATTATGGGACTTAGATTAATAGTCTAAGGGAAGAAAAATTAATTAAAACACTTTTTTTTTTGGAAGTATAACTTAATAAGTTTATACAATGTATTTAGATAAAATGAGTTTCGAATGGTGGTTTATAGCTTTGTGTTAGGTTTTATTTATTTAGCATATGTATGTGATGGTTACTTAGTTTTAACTATTGAACACTTAACCAAAATTATAAGAAGGTTGAAATTTTTCTCAAATGGAAAATACTTAATAACATTGTGACAATAAGAAATGTAGTTTATTTTCATATATTTGTTTCGTTCTTTTTTTTTTTCCGATAACTTTGCTGTACCAAAGCACCCCACCTTGAAAATGTTTATGTTCTTATTCTTCCCTGTATAACCCAAAAGTACTATGAATGAATATCAAAGATGTTTATGAGATATTATATAATTTTAAATGTCGTAGACATTAATAACAAAAGCGATAAAGCGGGATTAAGAAAAGAAATATATATTACCTCAACGGCATAACAAAAATATTGAACGCCGGTTGCGGAACATGGTGTTGGACGGGGCTGAATTAGAGGGATTCGTATGGAATGAAAATGGTATGGGTGGTCACGTCGGCGTAGTAACGGTTGTTGAACTCGGTCCGAACAAACAATGGTGGTGGTCGTGGCGGCGTGACTGTAAAAACGGTGCAGTGGTGGCTACGAGGAGGCAGCGAGACAAAATAAAAGTTGTTAAGGACTTCGCGCATAGAGTCTTCGAGACGATGTAACAACATATCGTAGGCGTTGAGTGGTGGTTTGTGTGGCTCGCGGCAGCCGGCATACGTAATGACACGTACAACATACAATGGAGATAAGTGATGGGTTTGGGTCGTGTGTGTCCACCGTTTGGCGAGTCTTGGTATTTATGATTGAAGAGAACAACAACCTTCGATGTTCATTAACGATGATTGGCGTTGATCCCGGAAGTTACCATGATTTGAGCAGATTAATAGAACAGACGTAAAGGGATTTCTAATTGAATAATGGTCAACTGTATCATTCTCCTATTCCAAGCTACCTCATATAATTTAGAAACTCACCATTTTTTATTAAATGTTATCAATTCACAAATCTCGGTTACAAATGTTAAGAATTCGATGAAGAGATAATTACTTAAGATACTTGAAAGATAGTATATCACACATACTGAAAGTATTCAATAATAATTCTATTTTCACCATATTTGGAAAACTTGCCATATTCTATATGATTTATTCGTATTTAAAATAAATATATAAGTGTCTATAACTATTATTATTATTTAAAATAACTACATAGAATGAGGTAAAATGAAGGGGTTAAAATATATAGTTTTTCTGTTGGCCGTTCAAATGTGTGTGTATATATATATATATATATCTTCATATTTTGGAATAATATTGAGTATGATTATACTTGTACAAAAGAGGTATAATATAGGCATAGTGGTGATTTTAATAATTAAAAAAAAATTGTGGGAAAATTCATGATGTTACAGTCTCCCCTACTTTTGGAAACTTCGTCCCGAAGTTATTAAAACATAGGGTTGAGGGTTGTTGGTTAAATGTTAGGGCAACTGTGGTATGGCATGAACTGTCTTGAATGATCTTGGATAATAGGAATGGTATATATGAGTTTTGAGGATTGGATTACGTTGGTCAGAAATAACCAAAGGAAATTAGTGTCTAATAGAGAACCAATCTAAGTTTCAGGAATGCGAAAAAGTATTACATGGAGTTATTGACTACGAGAGGGCTAAATCAACTACCAAAACCTTAATAGAATTTCACACTACCTTAACGTACCTGTAAATTCATGAATACGTTCCGGACCGTAATCACCAATTTACCTTACATTAGGGTTTTGTGTCCTTCTATGATTCTAAACACACATGTAAAACAAACAATGCAAATTAACCTTGTGATTGAATCTTTGTATCAATGAGTCTAATAAATCTTCGTATCAATTTACATGTATAATGTGTCTAAAAATGAGTCCCACTGTTGAGCAGGAAAAAGACCTCTACCAGTCAGTGAGTAGGAACCTCTACCGATTGTTGAGCAGGTGCGATAGCCTCTACCAGTCGTTGAGCAGGTTATTAGAACCTTTACCGACTGTTGAGCAGACATGATGACCTCTACCAATCGTTGAGCAGGTTATTAGGTACTCTACCAACTATTGAGCATGTACTTCATCCTCTACCAGTTGTTACGTGGATAATTGTTATAATTATTTTTGTAGTTTAACATATATGTTGCCAATTGAAAATACACACATGTAAGTAAGTTTGTAATTGTGACAAACAACAGCTATAGTATGTGACTTGTAATTGAGTTGCCCTAGGCAATGTTATTGAGTCTAGATGTTGTTTTACTAGTATAGCATATAGTTTACAAGTATCACGAATAATCAGACGTTCAAAGATAATACTGATAATCAAATCTTCATGTATCACAAATAATCAAATATTCAAATATAGTAGGTAAGGTGATCATGCAGAATAATCGTGGGGTTTGAATAAATGGTTAGATACAAGCGTATGAGAAAACATGATTGTGGTAATTGCCAAAAATTTGTAATAGTTCGAACAAGTTTAAAATAAGTAGGTGTCAATGGAAAAATTGTAGAGTAAATTTCGTTCCTGTGGATGGAAAGATTTTATTTTCAAAATTGGTTTTGGGAAAGAGTAGGTGTGGTTAATTTTTTTTTTTTGGAATAAATAGTACAAACTAAGTGGTTTTAGACCGGAATATCAGGGAATTTAAACATGATGTTGGGTTTCAAAAGTCAAGAATTTGTTGAGGGGTATTGTATAATAGACTTTGATTAATTCATAAAACTTTTCATCGGAAATCATTTGTTACGCCAATAAATTGTTACCTAAACATTTGAAATTTAGAAAATAGGTTTGTGGAAATAAAAGACTCTTTGACAAAATATTTATTTGCTATAGTTTGTGAAATCCCAGGTGATGAAAGTTTGACAAATTCAGTACTCTTTGGTGTTGGTGCTAGAGTACCTCCTTTACAAGGTTATGAGATTATAGATTAAACAAGGATTTTAAAATCGTGAATGTGATGAAATTTAATGGTTGAGGTACCTAAAAAAATGTAGGGGAACGTTTAAAATAAAATTGGCTAGAAACATCAAAGGTAATAGATTTTTAAAAAAATATGTAACATGTTGTAAAGAGAAACATATTATTTGGGTTAGACTTTGAAAGTAATTAAACATACAGGTAATATTATAAGTTTGTAAAATGAAGCGTGGTTGTGAAATCCACAAATGATTTATAAAATTTAGGCTAATAGGGGAATTATATAAGATAGAAAATAGATTTTGTATTGCAAAAATTTTGAGATTCAAAACTTAGAATTTAAACGGGAGGGAGGGGGTATAAATGAAAATGAAACACAAAGATTGTAAACATTTAACCATGAATAAACGAAAATGTTGACTTACAAGATCCAAGCCTAAGGAACTTGCCCTAAAAATCTAGAAGTACGTTAGGGTTGCAGCAAACGAATAAGAGTAGGCAACTCGTAGGGCTAGGGTAGCATAGGGTGTGGGATAGGGATAAGGATAAGGAAGCAAATAGGGTTGCAAGTAAGAGAAGCAAGTACTGGTTAAAAATCCCTAAGGTTATAGTCTAGATTATTTTTCTAATAACCTAATTCCCTATAACCTGGCTCTGATACCAATCTGTAACACCCCAACCGATGGCGGAAACATCGGGATGTCACGTATTGATGATTGTTTCAGTAGCACATGGTATAAATTGAATTTTAAATAATTTATTCAAAACATAATAATCCAAAATAAAGTGATGTCTAGAAATTCAAATACATGATATCAAATAAGTAACAATCTTCTAATAACTTCAAATAATAACTTCATGATAAATCCTCATGCAAACTCAAGCCTCAGCTTCATTGTTACCTGAAACATGTTAATTTTGAAAATATTTTTGGGTCAACAAAAGTTGGTGAGAGTTACATAGGTTTTTGATAATCGAATAAAAATGTTGTGCAATTCATGTGTCATGGCAAGTCTAGTCCATATGTGAAAACATACTAGAAGTAAATCGAGTGCATAATCAACCCTTGTGACTGTTGTATTGTGGTACATCCCATACGCTCATGGTTCACTCGTTTATGTTGCAGTAACAAACACCCACGCTACCTTTGTAGGAGGCACGTATCCGGGTGGGATTGTCAGTCCAATAGATCTATCAATGTATACCGTCGGCTGATCAATGTTAATGATTATGCTAGAATTGTGCTTACCCTAGTCATGTTCAAGACATAATGCAATATAGAAAAAACACATAGACACTTTGATGATTGAATTGCATATATAATGTTGTAACATGTTTCACCCCAAAAACGGCTATAAATAGAAAAGAGGCTATGTAAAACTCACCTGATAACCAGCAAATGTTCATCAAAGTTGTCATATGAAGTTGTGAGGAACTCGCAAGGAATTATCCTAAATTTTTCAAAATAATACCAGTTCACATAATTATGGGACTTAGATTAATAGTCTAAGGGAAGAAAAATTAATTAAAACACTTTTTTTTTTGGAAGTATAACTTAATAAGTTTATACAATGTATTTAGATAAAATGAGTTTCGAATGGTGGTTTATAGCTTTGTGTTAGGTTTTATTTATTTAGCATATGTATGTGATGGTTACTTAGTTTTAACTATTGAACACTTAACCAAATTATAAGAAGGTTGAAATTTTTCTCAAATGGAAAATACTTAATAACATTGTGACAATAAGAAATGTAGTTTATTTTCATATATTTGTTTCGTTCTTTTTTTTTTCCGATAACTTTGCTGTACCAAAGCACCCCACCTTGAAAATGTTTATGTTCTTATTCTTCCCTGTATAACCCAAAAGTACTATGAATGAATATCAAAGATGTTTATGAGATATTATATAATTTTAAATGTCGTAGACATTAATAACAAAAGCGATAAAGCGGGATTAAGAAAAGAAATATATATTACCTCAACGGCATAACAAAAATATTTGAACGCCGGTTGCGGAACATGGTGTTGGACGGGGCTGAATTAGAGGGATTCGTATGGAATGAAAATGGTATGGGTGGTCACGTCGGCGTAGTAACGGTTGTTGAACTCGGTCCGAACAAACAATGGTGGTGGTCGTGGCGGCGTGACTGTAAAAACGGTGCAGTGGTGGCTACGAGGAGGCAGCGAGACAAAATAAAAGTTGTTAAGGACTTCGCGCATAGAGTCTTCGAGACGATGTAACAACATATCGTAGGCGTTGAGTGGTGGTTTGTGTGGCTCGCGGCAGCCGGCATACGTAATGACACGTACAACATACAATGGAGATAAGTGATGGGTTTGGGTCGTGTGTGTCCACCGTTTGGCGAGTCTTGGTATTTATGATTGAAGAGAACAACAACCTTCGATGTTCATTAACGATGATTGGCGTTGATCCCGGAAGTTACCATGATTTTGAGCAGATTAATAGAACAGACGTAAAGGGATTTCTAATTGAATAATGGTCAACTGTATCATTCTCCTATTCCAAGCTACCTCATATAATTTAGAAACTCACCATTTTTTATTAAATGTTATCAATTCACAAATCTCGGTTACAAATGTTAAGAATTCGATGAAGAGATAATTACTTAAGATACTTGAAAGATAGTATATCACACATACTGAAAGTATTCAATAATAATTCTATTTTCACCATATTTGGAAAACTTGCCATATTCTATATGATTTATTCGTATTTAAAATAAATATATAAGTGTCTATAACTATTATTATTATTTAAAATAACTACATAGAATGAGGTAAAATGAAGGGGTTAAAATATATAGTTTTTCTGTTGGCCGTTCAAATGTGTGTGTATATATATATATATATATATCTTCATATTTTGGAATAATATTGAGTATGATTATACTTGTACAAAAGAGGTATAATATAGGCATAGTGGTGATTTTAATAATTAAAAAAAAAATTGTGGGAAAATTCATGATGTTACAATGGTGACAAAGCATACCGAGGAGAAACTGGATTGGCACCGTCGGGAAGACAAGTTGAACAAGCTTGTTTTTCGTTTTGAGGACCGAGTCAAGGTCCTGTCGAAAGAGCTGGAGACTGCGAAAAACACAATTGCCGGTCATCAGGCGGATATGGAGAGGTACAAACTTATGTCTGCGGAAGTGGAAACATATGAGTCTCGGATCCGGTGGGCAGAAGAGCAAAGGGATGAAGTATTCCAACAGCTAAACGACTGTCAAAAACAGCTTGAGGCCGCTAACAGTCGTGTAGACACGGCTGTGAACACTGCTGAGTCCTTTAAGGTTCAAGTTGATGCTTTGCAGTCCCGGGTGGACGTGTTGACGAGTGACCGTGACTGGTTGATTCATCGAGGCATTCCGGCATCCTGGCGTTATATTCGCGGCAGTACTGAATACAAGGATCGTATTAATGCTTTTTACGAAGTGTCCATGGAGGCTGGTTACCATGACGGCTTAGCCTACGGCAACCAGGTTGGTTTGGCTGGTAGGAACCTTCCTCCCCCAACTGCTCATGAGAAGTCCCTGCCGACCCGCGTTGCCGATAGCCTGCAAGCTCTAAGTACTGATACCTTGGAAGCCATTGACCGCTTGAGTTGCAAGGTTGGGGATGAGGGCACCTCCGCTCTCCGGGCCGAATTGGAGCCGTATGTGTTGGAATCCACCGACGACGAAGATACTTCTTCTGGATGAAGCCGGAGTGTTTCTTTAATGTAATCTTTTGAACGTCGTTTGTGCTTTATTATATGTATGTGTATTCCTGGCAAACTTATGTATTTTGAATGCTTTAATTAATTCTAACGTCGTTATGTATTCCAATCATTATGTATTCCAATCGTTCGTGTGTATTTCGACTGTTGGTATACTAGTAACTTGTGCTAGCTGGTTCTGATATGTAGTTAATGCTGACGTGACAGTAGCTCTCAGTCAACCATTAATTACACATCATCATTGCATGACGTCACCACTGTCACGTGCCACTGTTTGACGGCGAATGTCAGTGAGTTAATGATGACTTCTGATCTTCCTGAGTGTCGCTATATAAGTCAGGTTGCTTATCACCTTTCTCCTCTAACCCCACCCACAAACCACTGACCTCATTCCAACATGTCATTCAAACAAGCTTCGTTGGAGGAAATCAGCCGTGAACTAGATGCGGTGGAGGGGCTGATTAAGCTTCGAGAGTTTGCTGACGAGATGGACCGTCGTCGTGCCGCGATGGAGGAATACAACGAGAGGACCGCTGGTATGTGCCTGCACGTCAATATGGGTTAACATATTCCAGGGGGCCCAGAAGGCTTTTTAACGAGCCTGCTCCGGTACTGGCCTTGCCTGCTCCTCAACCTATCTTCAATGCGGTACACGTGGAGGTGGTGGACATTATTGGCATTCCTGTGAATGACCCCGAAGGTCCAGTTGCTGCTGAAGATGGTGTGGTGGTTGAAGATCCCCCGGGGGAGAATGAAGAAGCTGAACCCTTGTTGGAAGGGGAGCTCTTGATGTTACCTGATTTTGCTCCAGATGGAGAAGTGCTACATACCCCTGCAGAGGTATTAGCGATGTTAGATGGCCAAATGTAATGTGAGCCAGGGACATAAATCTTTTTGCTAATGCCCTTATGCCTGACTCTGGTTTATGTTTTGTATAGCACTATGTTTTGTGGTAGGTTAGTATTTTGTAATGGCTATGGATTTTGGTCCTGCCTCCTACCGTGGTGAATGATTTTTGTATATCGATCCAATGGATATAACCATTATGGAAAAAGAACTTGCCTTGATGGGCGTTTTATTAATTTAAATTAAACAAACTGTGAGGACCAACAGGTCGACTGTTACACAGCTATTATTATTGACATAAAATAAAGGAAAAATAAAAAACTATGGCTAGTCGATATCAAGACTTAAATATAGCATTTTTTCAACTGAGCAGCATTCCAAGTTCGCGGGATAAGTTCTCCCGTGAGCTGCTTTAAGGTGTATGCTCCTTTGCCCAGCACTTCTGCCACTTCATACGGCCCCTCCCAGTTGGGACCCAGCTTGCCTTGGGGCTGCGACCTGCTTGCTTCATTATCGCGCATGACCAATTCTCCTACCTTGAAAGATCTTTCGAGAACCCGTTTGTTGTAGTATTTTTCCAACAGCCGTTTGTACCGGGCTTCGTTGATGCAGGCGGTGTCCCGGCGTTCCTCCAACCTTTCCAAGTTCTCCCGCAGCAGCTGTTCATTGGTGCTGCTTCCGTTACTCCTTCGCGGTGTAGGTATAGTGATCTCCACTGGAATCATTGCTTCCGACCCGTATGTTAAGCTGAATGGTGTTTCACCATTGCTTCTTTTCGGCATGGTCCTGTGAGCCCATAACACATGTGGTAATTGATCCACCCAAGATTTACCCTCATCGTCTAACCTCCTTTTAATCCCGTCCAGTACACTCCGGTTTGCTCTTTCAACCTGTCCGTTGCCTTGCGGGTGGGCGACAGAGGTGAAAACCTGCTGGATTTGGAGCTCCTTGCACCAATCCTGCAAGGACTTGTCTGCGAACTGGGTTCCATTATCACTAACCAGATACAACGGGACTCCGAATCTGCAGACTATGTGTTCCCACAAGAACTTCTTAATGTTTATTGCTTCAATCTTGGACAACGGCTTTGCTTCCACCCATTTGGTGAAGTAATCAATGGCTACCACCAAGTATTTCAACTTTCCGGGTGCCAGGGGAGACGGTCCTATTAGGTCTATCCCCCACTTCTGAAAAGGCCACGCTGCCATTACAGGTATCAGGTTGTTCTTTGGCCGGATTGTGTGCGGTGCATATTTCTGACAACTAATGCATCTTCTTAATACTTCCACCGCCATGTTGTGCATTCCCGGCCAGTAATAACCTGCATTTGTTATTTTTGCGACCACTGCCCGGGGACCGGCATGTATCCCGCAAGTACCTGCATGAATTTCTTCCACTAAAAACTTAGCCTCCGACGGGGCCACGCATCGCAGTGCTGGGCCCAGGTATGACTTTCTGTACAAAATGCCGTCTTGTGATTCGTACTGTAGTGCCTTGGTACGTATCTTCAAAGCCTCTCCCTTGTCATCCGGCAGTGTGCCATGTTCCAAGTACTGCTGTATCGGGGTCATCCAGGAGACTTCAACTGCATATATGCTATGTACGGCTGACACATGGGTCGACGGTTGTTTTAGAGTCTCGATGTGGACGTCCTCCCTGGTTCCGGACGACGCTAACTTGCTCAAGGCGTCGGCTATATCATTCCGGTGTCGCCGGACGTGTATCAGCGTTATCTTTTTGAACTTGGACATCAACTCTTTGGTCTTTTCCAGATATTTTGACAGGGTGTCATCCCGGGCTTCGTACGATTCGTTGACTTGGTTATTGACCAGCAGTGAATCTATGTGTGCGTCCACTTTCTTCGCGCCCAAAGACAATGCCATGCGCAATCCTGCTAACAGTGCTTCATACTCTGACTGGTTGTTGGAACATTCGAAGTCAAAACGGAGGGCATATAGGAACTTGGTTCCATCCGGGTTGACCAGCATCAGACCTGCTCCAGCCCCTTTGCTATTAGAAGACCCATCCGTGTATAGTTGCCATGCCGGTTCCTCGATCTCTGTTTCTGGGGTGAGTGCTTCTCCTATCTGAGGGATTTGTTCTCCTTCCGGGATTTCAGCCAGAAAGTCTGCGATAACCTGCCCCTTTATGGATGTTCTCTTTTTGAAGCCAATATCCAGTGCGCCCAGTTCGATTGCCCATTTAGCCAGTCGTCCTGACACCTCAGGTCTGTTTATTACTTGAGCCAGCTGGAAATTAGTCAATACTTCCACCTTGTGTGCCTGAAAGTATCGGCGCAGTCGCCGGGACGCATGTACCAAAGCCAGCACGAGCTTTTCCAATGTTGGGTATCTTGTTTCCGGGTCAGACAACACCCGGCTTACATAGTAGATGGGGGTCTGTGTTCCGACCCGTTCCACCAGCAAAACGGCACTGACGGCGTGATGTCCCGCGGCTATGTACATTCTCAGAATCTCATCTCCTCTGGGGGCGGTGAGTGTGGGTAGATTTCCCACGAATGTCTTCATCTCCTGGAATGCCTTCTCCGCTTCGGGCGTCCATTGAAACTTATTCTTGTTGAGGCAGTCTTTCAGGGTGGATATGAATGGTAACGAACGTTCCGCATGCCGGGCCAAAAAGCGATTAATTGCGGCTAGTCTTCCGTTCAAGGTCTGTGCCTCTTTCAATGTCTTCGGAGATGGCATGTTGATGATTGCCGCCACCTTTTCTGGGTTGACCCGGAACCCGTCCTTAGTGACCACCACGCCGAGGAACTTGCCTTCTTCAACCCCAAAAGAGCATTTGCCAGGGTTCAATTTTATATTGTATTCCCGTAACTTCTTGAAAGTTTCTTCGATGTCCTTGATGATATCATCTTCCGTGTTGCTTTTGACGACCAGATCGTCTACGTATACTTCGAGGTTGCGCCCGATCTGATGCTCGAATGCCTGATCCATCAATCTTTGGTACGTTGCTCCTGCATTCTTTAGCCCAAACGGCATTTTCGTGTAACAATAAATGCCTGCGTCTGTGTGAAATGCAGTCTTGTCTTCATCTTCTCGAGCCATTTTGATTTGATGATATCCCTTGTACGCGTCGAGAAAGCACTTGAACTTGAATGGTGAGAGAGAGTCGACTTTGAGATCAATTTCCGGCAATGGGTACGCATCCTTCGGGCATGCTTTGTTGAGGTCTTTGTAATCGACGCACATACGCCAAGTTCCGTCATGCTTCCGAACCATTACCGGGTTAGCTACCCAAGTGTGGTATTTTGTTTTCCGTAGGATGCCTGCTTCTTCTAGCTTTTTCACTTCCTGTACCACTGCTGCTCTCCGATCCGGGGTCATGCTTCTCTTCTTCTGAGCTATTGGTTTAAGTGAGGGAAAGGTTGACAGCTTGTGTTCCGCTTTTGATCTCGAGATTCCTGTCATGTCGGCGTGCTTAAATGCAAAGACGTCCACGTTCTTTTTCAGCACCTGTTTAAGTCGGTCTTTGGCTGAGGGTGATAAAGTATCGCCGATCAGCACTGTCTGTTCCGGATGCTCAGCGTTCAGTACCCACCTTTCCGGACCGCGTAACCCTGTCGGAGCCTGTGGGGCTGTTTTGACTTCAGCTGATGAACAGACTTTATTTCCCGTCACCGTTACCACCCCTTGGGGGGTAGGAAACATCAGAAAACCTCTTGCTGTAGAAACCAAGGCATCTATACGCCCCAGGGTGTAACGCCCTATGATCACATTATACTGAGAGTCGGCCGGTATTATGAGGAATGTGACCAGAATGGTTCTTTCCTTGCGGCCATCCCCTATGGTAACAGGGAATGTCAATTGCCCTAACGGCTCTACGCTTTCTCCTGTAAATCCCCTTACCGGGCCTCTGGCAGGTTCCATCATCTTCTGATCCTCCGGGCGCATCCGGCGGAAACATGGTTCGTATATGATGTCTTCCGAACTTCCTGTATCCACCAGGATCCTTCTCATGCTATAATCGCCCACAGCGGCGGAGATTACCAGGGCTTCCATGCTTAGCACCCGGTAGTGTGGGGGTACGGTCATTGTGGCTTCCATCCATGGCTCAAAGCGTTCAAACGTTCTCTTCCGCTCGTATCTGGTTTCTACCCTGACCATGTTCATTTCCCACGGACGCTTTCCGGCGGCTTTGTTGGTTGCCGCGGAGGAGGGTCCTGGCTTCACATCCTTGAGCAAATGCGCAAGCTTTCCGGATTTGACGAAGTATTCGATCTGCCTTTTTAGCTGGAAGCAATCATTGGTTTCGTGACCGGTACCCTTGTGATAAGCACAGTATTTCGATTTATCTTGCCCGGGTGATTCTTTGAGCGGTCGTGGCGTGTTAAGCCGTAAGTCTTCGGATTCCAGGATCTGGGACGGTGTTTTGGTTAATTCCGGGTATTCCGACCTTGACCGTGAGGTACCATCTCCTCTTCCCGTAAACGTGTCCCGCGGTCTATCAGATTTCCGGCGATCATCCCGCCTATCCTCTCTTTTGTCATTCCTCGAGTAAGGTTGATTAGATGTCTCTGATCTTCCCCTGTTCCTGGATCCCCTACTGTCCCGATTATCGTTCAAGTCTGAAATCTTACTTGACTCCTGCCTTTTTCTGACTGCATGGTTCATAGCTATTGACTTTTCTTGCTTGACGTACGCCTTAGCGATGGTCATCATTTCATCCATCGTCTGCGGATACCCTTTGGGACCGTGCAGCTTCCTCAGCAAACCATCATCGTTCACTCCCATTGTGAATGCTGTGCATGCTAGTTCCTCTGTGAGTCCCGGGATCTGAAGCCGTTCTTTATTAAATCGCACGATGAAGTGCTCCATGGATTCGTTGTCGCGTTGTCGGATATGCATGACTTCATCCCGGTATTTGGTGTGCCTGCGCTGTTGGCTGAACTGTTGGGAGAAACCCCTGACAATCTCATCCCAATTGGCAACGGACCCGGAGGGTAGGCTGTCCCACCAGACGCGTGCCGCCCCGACCAGCGTCTGGATGAACATGTGGCAGTAGGCAGGCATGGGCCAGTCTTTTGACCTTCCTACCGATTCAAAGATGCTCAGATGATCGTCCGGATCCCCTATTCCGTCATACTTGCCGACTGTAGAGGGGAGTTTGAGATTCTGTGGTAAAGGAGCGTTGGCTATTCTTGGCACGAGCTTGGAGTACGTGACCGTTGCCGGAGGTCGATACGGTCTAGTAAGCTCTTCTTCATCATCATCCCGTGATCCATTCTGGTCTCTTCCACAAGACTGTTGCTCCGCTTGATTGGTGGGTGGAATTAACTGGCCCCTGGCTTGTTGCCCTTGAACACCGTTCTGAGGGGGTAGGATAGGAGCCGGTGTCCCGTCGTACGTCAGCCTAGTTCGTACCTCGTCAAGACGGGTTCCTGCGGTTCGGGGAACCTGGTTTTTTGCATTCCCCCAACCCGACATGGGTGCCATTGGCGGCGGATACATGTAAGGGTAAGGGTATGAGTATGGGTTTCCTGCCATTGGTTGATACATGAAACCATACGGGCTTGCCGGGTAGTACGGCATATACGGCTGGTTCCCTGGTGTAATCGGAGTATAGGGAGTGACTGTTGGATGCATGAGTGTTGCCATGGGAGATGACATCATCGACGCAGTCATTGCCGCTGAAAACAGAGGAAGGCTGGCGGCGGCTGTTACCCATGACACATTTGTTGCCGGGGGTAATGATCTTCCTGTTGCCATAGGAGTTGCTATGGGTCTTGTATAAGTGGCTGCCGGCATGAACCTGGGAAAAGTTGGAGCCGCCAGGGTTGTGCCAGTGGGTCTATGTTGGCTTGTTCCGTCGCCAGTTGCTTGATTTGTAAGGCTGAAACCCGGAGGTTGTTCCAGCACTATCTCTTCATCAACCGAATCTGCCGACGCTCGATCAGCGTCTTCACTGTTTACCCTAGCCGAGTTTGTTGGGATGTCTTGCTCTACCACAATTCTTGAATCTTGGTTTGAAGCCATTCGACTGGGTGGGAATGATCGTTCTCTGTCTTGTTTCCGTCCCACGGATGGCGCCAATGAAGAAGTAAATACCTGAGGGGGTAATTCTTCTAGATAGGACAGAGGCGTCACTCCAGCCCAACCTGATGGAAACCCCTGTTCTGCAAAAAGAGAACACCGTTAGGACTCGTCACGGGATAGGGGGTTATCCTGTGACCACCCTCCGGCGTGAGAATAAGTATGGCTTTCAAGTAATGTGAAAGTAGGGAGAGTAGGTTAAGAGTGATTGCATGCCCATTGCGTTTACCTGTGTCTTCTTTATATAGCCAATGCTATCCTCCATTATCGTAACGGTTGTTCCTCTAAGCCCGGAGATAATCATTATCGCCTCTTCTCTTATAAACCGTTTTGGTTGTTCAGGGCTTATCTGTTATCGTTTTACTTATTTATCGCCCCTGATCGTTATTGTTGTTCTAGAAACGGTTAGGCCAACTTTAGTGGGCCTGACTTTATTGGGCCTTATCAACCTTGCATGTTATTGAGGTGGGCCAGCCTAGTTTGACTGGGCCCCTACCTCGTCACTACACATATCAAAATTTTTCTTCACTTTAATTAGGTTTGCTTTGAAAGTGTATAACTTAAAAATTAATTATGAGTTTCATTTATTGAACTAGTTTAGGGGAGTTACAAAAAATAAATAATTCATTTAACATTAAATACAATTAATATATAAAAGATTTCTATTGGTTAATATTTGTTCTTTTTCTTCTTACAAGTTATTTTATTCGCATTTGAACTCTCCACTATATATACATGTGTGTGTGTATGTGTGTAAATTGTGTGTATATTTATAATTAAAATATATGATAAATAGATAAAAATGTATTCGAGCCGAACCGAGCTGAGCAGACCTTTGCTCGTGTTTGGCTTGTTTATAAACTGAACCGAGCCGATCGGCTCATTTACAACCGAGCGGAAGATCAAGCAAGCATTTTTCTAGCATTTTCCGAACGAGCGGCGATTGATCAGCGAGCGCCGAGCGATTTGAACAGCCCTACCCACGGGATTTGGAAATGCAACCCTACCGTGGCCCATGCAGACCCTCACGGGACGTGGTGATATGAGGTACGAGGTCAATCAGAACTCCCTGCAAAAGCAGGGAGTTCAGACTGAAAAAGGTACTCCACGACCCATTGTGGTCTCCACGGGACGTGGTTTTTTTATTTTTGCTTTCCATGGCCCGTGGTCGCCTCCACAGGACGTGGGGACGGGGAGGGATGTCCAAATAAAAACTCTAGGTGTCTGAATAACCGAAGTCATATTTATAGGAGGGAACCAACACAACCCTTCTAAACTTGGTGGGAATAACTACCTATTTAACTGTCTTTGACTTTGATCCATATTACATCCTTTATTTTGTACAAATCATATGATATATGAGTTAGGATAAACATTAATTAATGGCGATGAGAATATTAGGGAAACGATGCAAAGGTTGATCAAAGCAGTTGATGATCGAAATGAATGGGAGGGCTTCCTTTTGATTATTGTTATTATTAATTATTAATATATATGGGGGCATACGCCATACACTTATTAGAAATCGAAGCATCTAACATCTAAACCCAAATGGTCAGGTGGTGCCGTGGTGGAAAAGGTTTTTTTTTTTCCGAAAGGCGTGTGGTGACCCTAATGAAATTCAAAACTGACGGTTATTTCACGCCAACATAATTTTCACAAACGGTTATAAATTAACGTCGCACTTGTTTGAATGGTCACCATAAACATTGGGTATGTTTGGCAAAACTAGCTGGTGGCTGGTAGCTGCAAGCTGGTAGCTGCAGGCTGGTAGCTGGAAGCTTTTTAAATATATTTTGGTGTTTGGCAGAGTGGCTGGAGCTTTTAATAAAATGTATAAAATGACCAAAATGGGCATAATTAAAAGCTTGTAAGGAAAGTTTTTATTTTATATTTAAAATAGAATGGGTATTTGTGTCATTTACTCATTAAAAGCTTGTAGCTAGTATGAGCTTTTTCTTAAAAGCTAGTACTAGTAGCTTTTCACTGTAGAGCTTTTTCTCCAACCTAAAAGCTTCCAGCTCCTTCAACCAAACAAGGCTTTTTATTGAGTAAGAGCTTTTTCTTAAAAGCTTGAAGCTTGAAGCTCCTAAAAGCTCTTAAAAACTCCTTGCCAAACATACCCAATTCTCTCTCGCTTTACACCCCAAGTTAGTACACAAATCAGAAACCAAAGCATCTAAGATCTAAATCCAAACGGTCACGTGGTGGAAAAGTTTTTATTTTTTTTTAAATGCACGGGGTAACTTGAATAAAATTCGAAACCGACTTATTTCAAACGAACGAAATTTTTACAAATGGTTGCAAATTAACATCGCACTGGTTTAAAAAATCACCATAAAAAAATCTCTCATTTTACACCTAAAGTTTTTTTTTTTTGTGTGTATATAATATATATATATATATATATATAACTAGGGTTTTTATTAACCCACGCTTCACGGCGGGGCGCGTTTGTTGCACAGAAATGTTTAGTAGTATCATGGGCAACGATTTTTCTCGCATTCTTTCGTGTGATTCGACAGTATTTCTGATGGTATTAGTTCGTTACACTACGTCACATACTATTGCAAACGTCCTGCACATTGCCATGGGACATGTTTCACACTCGTGCGTTTCCGTGAAACGCTTAATCACCATACTTACCGAACTGGTATTGGTCTGCAAAGACGGTGGAAATGAGCACCGGTAACTGAATGATCGCTACGGTGTAATATTGGTTCGGGTTTTCATGATAAAGAAAAATATCACTATACAGTACTGAACCTATACTTGCTAATATAATTATATTTTCAATGAATTTTATATTATCACATTGAGAAAACTATATAAGCGAATACTGTATCGGTACCGATGACAGTATTGGCTCCGTTCTCCACAATACCAAATTCATTGATTGTTGATAAATTTATTGAATATATTCTTTTAAAGAAAGTGACAAACTCTACAACTCTACTTCAAAATTACACCTTTTTTTTATAATAACGGCCCTTAACTCTCACCATTCGAAAAGACGAAACCGTATAGCCTATAAGTACTCGAAGCATGAATATACACCCGTCAAAGTTTCTACAAAGTTTTGTTTTGTCTCGATCAACCTTTAAAATATGACGTACGATACAATTAAAGATTTGTCATCTCTACATATTTACAGCGTTTCGCATGGATTTTTCCATAGGGTGATACTGGCATACAGATCATCAAAACCGAGCCTTGCAAGTTTTAACATCCTGTCGTAACACGTGAGTTTTGCCTAGTAGAATATATGGATTTGAGTTTTTTTTAAAAAAGTCCACTATGTAGCTAGACATGTAGTATGTATAATGACATGCTCAATGACATCACTACTAGAAAAATGACATTTTGCTATAAAATTTTCTTACGGAAAAAAATGCGTCACAAATTTTAACAAAGTTGCTACTCATTTGTGACGAAAAAAAATTATAATTTTTTTAGCAAATTTGCGACACAATATATCTACAAATTCTTAGGAAATTGCGTAGGAAATGCGTCACAAATTTCCTACACCATGTTTTCGTCACAAATGCGTTGAAAATTGTGTTACAAATGTGTGGTAATTGGTTTGCGACGAGGGTTTTTCTAACATCAAGGCTTTGTTGAAAATGCGTCACAACTCAAGATTTGTGACGCATTTTCAACAAAACCTTGATGTTAGAAAAACCATCGTCGCAAACCAATTAATACACATTTGTAACATAATTTTCAATGCATTTGTGACGAAAACATGATGTAGGAAATTTGTGACTCATTTCCTACGCAATTTCCTAAGAATTTGTAGATATATTGTGTCACAAATTTGCTAAAAAAAATTATAAATTTTTTTTCGTCACAAATGAGTATCAACTTTGTTAAAATTTGTGACGCATTTTTTTCCGTAAGAAAATTTTGTAGCAAAATGTCACTTTTCTAGTAGTAATGATAATATAAGCCTGCGTCTTTCATGCGAGTAAACATTTACCAATTATCCTATAAAACACCATACATAAGCTAACGTTAAAACTAATTATAAATAAATATTAATGCATGTTTTTAGTACAATGTATATAATAAAAAAAAAGTTGGAAAACTAGTTAAGACATGTTCAGAGGTTCTAGCAATAGACGACGTAGTAAATATGTTTAATATCACAAGTTTGAATGGTTAAAATCCCCCAAATCGACGACTTTTGTTTATTTAAAGATATTTACATGTCACTTTTACTGATTTTTTATTTAAATAAGGAACGGGAACGCAAGCATTTATTTAAACAAGGGTTAGATATGACATTTGGCTCCCATTCAACTATATCATTCTCGAAGCATACTTAAAAAAAGGCATCATGACTTTATGAGATGTATTTTTCTTTCTTAATGCTATTGCAAGTATTTATGTTGTTTCCTAAATTCATTTGGACTAAAGATTTTCAAAGCTCATGATTTGGTATATACTTGGCTGCAAGTGTAATACAAATACGTGAAACTTGAATCGCTAAAATGATTGAGATTGCAAAATTTAATGCTTGAAACACAGAAACATGTTTTGAAAATCCACACATAAAATTGAATATGATTTTGTTGTTTCAATTATTACAAGTTTACAACACTTTCATATACTTGAAAACTACAGGGGCTAAAAGTGTAAAATTAGAAAATAAAGTTAACCAATTTTTTTAACTTAGTTAGGCTAAAGGACAGATGGTGTAGCAAATTGAGAAATAAATGACAGAATGAGTGCAAATGAAAGACAAGGGACATAAGGTGCAATTTGAGTAATAAATAAAGGACAATCTATGTAATTTTGTCTAAAAATAATTTGTATAATGACAGAATGAGTGCAAATGAAAGACAAGGGACATAAGGTGCAATTTGAGTAATAAATAAAGGACAATCTATGTAATTTTGTCTAAAAATAATTTGTATACTATTCATAAGACCATTCATATTTTGTTATTATATATAGAGAGAATCGCATGGTTGGTCCATGTGCTTTCCAGATATTGCATTCTTGGTCCTAGTGGTTCACTAATTACAGAGTTGCTCCCTAGGTTTGTCAAAAGTGCACTCGTGTGGTCCTTACCTCTAACTGTCGTCAATTTTCTCCGTTAAAAACAGGTAAATTACATTTTTACCCTCAAATATATAAAAAACAATTTAAAAACATAAATAAAAAAGTAATATTAAACATATCCCCACCCACCCCCTTTCTTCTTCTTCCTTAAACCACCACCACCTCCCCCAAACCACAATCATAACCCCTGCACCCAATGTAAATAAACCAGTTAATGACTTTGCAACCAAAGTTATTTTATAAAGCTTTAAAAAGATGGAGTAACAAAATATTTAATACATACATACAATAGTAATAATGAAAAAGAAGTAGTCTTTTAATCGGACTTCAAGATATTATTCAACCAAGTTTTGTGTTGAATTTTCCTTTTTTATGTTCCCAAGAACATCAACTTTATGAAGCCTTCTTGTTCATATGCTCACTAAACAACAAACCTTGCATCTCAACAGATCCCTCTTTCTGCTCGTGGCTCTGTTATTGGCCAGAAAAAAACCTGCTTCGTCTCGTTTTCATTCCTCTCTATGACTGTTCTAAGTACTCATTGTTTATGGGGTCAACATTCCAAACACCACATCTGAAACACAACCCTTCGGTGGTTCCGCCATTTGTGTGTGCTTGTGCAGTGTTTGTGTACGTTTAGAGAATAGATGTTGATTGACGGTGAATCATCGAGTCTGGCTGTGACCGGTGGTGGCTGTTTGTGTGTGTGCTTGTTGTGCAGTGTTTTGTGTACGATTAGAGTTAGAGGATTCCGGCCGGCCGGGGGGTGGAGGTGATGGGTTTATGTTTCTTTGACAGAGGGGCGATGGGTGGAGTTTGTAGGTAGGTTGAGAATAGAAGAAGGGAGTTAGGTGAAGAAAGAAAGAAGAGAGGGAGGAGGCGGTACCTTTGTTCGGGGGTGGGAGTGGCCGGCCGATGGTGGTTGTTCATGACGGTGGTAGTGGTTTGTGAAGGTGGAGGTGATGATGACGGAGGTAAGGGTTTGTGCAGGTGTAGGTGACGGAAGAAGAATGTGTATTTATTATAAATAAAAAAGGATTTAGGGTGATAGGGTAACATGAAAAGACCATAATACCCCCACATGGGAAGCATGTGGGTGGACTTAACCAGAAAAGATAACAGTCGTTAGTCACGGGGATCATACGAGTGCACTTTTGACAAACCTAGGGAGCAACTCTGTAATTAGTGAACCACTAGGACCAAGAATGCAATACCTGAAAAGCACAGGGACCAACCATGCGATTCTCTCTTATATATAATACTAAACTCTATTAAGTTTAGCCATCCTGCTAATCTATAACTATGTATAAACAAAGCGGACATGACATTCATTGAAGTCATTCTTCCCCATTGAGTGTATCATGTGGTATATTTTGATAATTTAAAAAAATAACTATTTTTTCTCTCTCATGTACACGATTTTTGAACCTTAATAACATTTTTATATGAATTTTTTTTTGAAAAATAATACACCAAATTAACGAGCATTTTATTATCTTTCCAACAAGTGCCATAGTGCTACAAAAAAAAAAACCCATCTTTTTTTTATGTCGGGATTAATGAAATAAATACTTATATTATATTTGAGTAGAGAAAATATTCTGAAGACATGAAAAGTTACTATCCTACAATCTTTTTAGTCGATACAGTTTGATCATGTTTATTTATATTTAAAATGGATTTTCACTACTTACCTATTGATTGTTTTATTAAGTGAAAATTGAATAGCTATGTTAATCATTAACACATGCTCACTTTAAAAATCAGAATCACCTACCATCATTATCATTATCATTATCATCATCATCATCATCATCATCATCATCATCATGACATATCCTTTAATACCAATTTGTTTTTTTTTTTTCGGGTTCACATCGTAACTTTAGAGTATATTAATGAACAAGTATTACAATTATTAACATATGTTCACTTTAAACATCAGAATCACCTACCGTCGTAATCATGATGACATATCATTTGATATCATTTTGTTTTTTTTTCGGGTTTACATCACAACTTTAGAGTATATTGAGAAAGTGACAGTTGTACATAGACGAATGTTGATCATTTAAAAAAAAAATCTAACAAATGGCCTATTCCTTTATTACTACACGCATTTTATCACTTAATATTAGATTTGTCTATTTTTAAGACGTTCCGGAAGATAAACTAGTTTCAAAATAAAAATAAAGTTATCTTGTTATGGCCGGTTAAATTATTTTAACATATCGACTTGATAATGACTTTTCGAGCACGTAAAGAAAGCTCCAAAACGGGTACCTATTAATAAATTATTATAAGTTGATCCATTCTATTTTAAACTAGTAATTTTACATTATCGTGACCTCGAAACTTAAAGTTACTCGGATTTATATCGTATAATGAAGATGTATTATATCTTACTTGCCTCTTTTCCGAACAAAATTTACGTCTAAACGTATACCAACTAAAAACATATATAAAAATAAGCATAAAAATATATTATATTTGACCCGACTTATTTGAAAAAAAAATTGCGTCGAAAGGTAAACCAAGTTGAAGTTATACCGACACGTACATAAAAAATAAACCTAAGCGAACGACAACAAAAACAAGGAACATTCGTAAACAAAAGGTAAATTATACCGCCAAGTTTCGAATAAAGTTTACTGAAATTGATGAAACCTCTCCTCGTTTCATTGATTTTGCAAACATTTATAATACAATAGAATATCTCCTAATATGGTGGAGATATTGTTACAATGAATACAATATCTATTTACTAAATATATAAACATATATTATTACACCCCCGCAGTCGAAACGTCGGGAGGACCGATGCTGAGACTGGAGCGAAAGTCTTCAAACAGCACGCGAGGGAGACCTTTAGTAAAAATGTCTGCAATCTGATGACGAGAGGGAACGTGTACAACCCGAATGTGTCCCCGTTGCACCTGTTCACGGACAAAGTGAATGTCAAACTCGATGTGTTTGGTGCGTTGGTGTTACACAGGGTTGCCCGAGAGGTAGACAGCACTAACATTATCACAGTAAACCATTGTAGCTCGAGTGAGGGGGAGGTGCAGCTCAAGTAAAAGGTTACATATCCAGCAAATGTCTGCGACTACATTAGCGACGCCCCGATATTCAGCTTCAGCACTGGATCTAGAGATAGTAGACTGACGTTTAGAGGACCAAGAGATGAGGTTATCACCGAAGTAGACACAGTAACCAGGCGTGGAGTGTCGTGTGTCAGGACAGCCAGCCCAATCGGCGTCCGTATAAGCAACCAAGGACGTATGTGAGGCAGGGCCGAGGTGAAGCCCATGATCCAGGGTACCCTGCAAATAACGGATAATCCGTTTCAAAACATTCCAATGTTCCTGCCGAGGGTCATGCATGTACATACAGATCTGTTGAAAAGCATAAGATATATTAGGGCGAGTAAAAGTGAGGTATTGTAACGCTCCTGCAAGGCTACGATAAGTCGATGGATCATCATGAGGAGGGCCGGGCCGGAAGTAGCAGATAGTTTGGACTGGGTGTCAACCGGAGTAGCAACCGGTTTGCAGGAGTCCATTGCAGCCCGATGAATGATGTCTTTAACATATGCCTGTTGAGAGAGGAACATGTGATCACCGTCCCGAGTGACCTGAATGCCCAAGAAATATGATAGAGGACCAAATCCTTCATTGCAAATTCACCTAATAAGATAGTTAATAACCGTGTGCGTAGGGCCTCGGTGGACGTGGTGAGAATAATGTCGTCCACATAAATCAGTAGGTAAGCAATATCGGATCCATCATGATAAATAAATAAAGAGTTGTCCGATTTGCTCTGCCGAACCCCATGCATAATGACAAAATCTGTGAATCGCTGGTACCAGGCCCGTGGTGCCTGCTTAAGACCATATAATGACTTTCTGAGGCGGCATACATGATCAGGAAAGTCTTTGTGGCGAAATCCCATGGGTTGGTGCATGTAAACGGTCTCTTCCAAGTTGCCATGAAGGAACGCATTAGTAACGTCCAACTGATGAATAGGCCAAGACTTGGAAAGGGCTAAAGTGAGAACTAGCCGAATGGTAGAAGGCTTAACTACCGGGCTAAATGTTTCGCCACAGTCAATGCCTGTTTGCTGCTTGCCACCATCACATACCAAACGGGCTTTGTAACGCTCCAAACTGCCATCTGACCTGAATTTATGTTTAAATAACCACAAACATCGTATAACATTCATATCAGGGGTCCTAGGTACAAGCTCCCAGGTCTTGTTTTAATTAGTGCACTAAATTCGTTGGCCATGGCATTGTACCATTCTGGAGAGGACAAGGCAACCTAGGGGGTTCTTTGGAAGTGGGACAGTGGTGGAAGTGTGTAGGTTAAAATGTTGTTTAGGTTTGTGGATGCCACTCATAAAGCGTGTATGGATGGTGCGAGTTTGGGGAGGAGGTGGTGGAATGGGCTCATTCGGGACGGACATGGCCGGTGTGGGTCCATGGAATGAGGAAGGTGATGTGGGAGATGGAACAGGTGAGTCCATGGGATTGGGAGAGTGGTGAGTTAAGTCAGGTGGTGGGACAGGATTGTTACCGTAAGATTGAGACGTACAGGGGTGAAGGGTAGGCCCGTGAGGTAGAGGAGTGGAAGGTGGGCCAAGGTGAGTTGGGCTGAATGTAGTTGGGTCAGAGGAGGTGGTAGCCGTGTGGTTATTTGGATTGGTGGGGTGAATATTGGGTGAGGAAACAGTAGGAGAATTATAGGAGGGAGGGGGAGGATGCTTTTGTAGATAATCCCAAACCAAAGGATTTATGGTGGGATTTAAAAAAAAAATCATATGAGGGTGTGGTGGTGGGGGATTGAATGGCGTAAGGGAAGATGGATTCTACAAAGGGTACATGGCGGGAGATTATAAGTTGGTGAGATGTGAGGTCAAGACACTTGTAACCCGATGATTGTTGGGGTATCCACGGAAGACACATGGGTGGGAACGAAAATTGAGTTTTGTGAATTTTGGTAGAGGGGGTGAGGGGATAACAAAGGCACCCAAAAACACGTAGGTGTTCGTATTCCGGAATGCATTTGTAAAGGAGAGTGGTTGGGGATTTGAAGTTTTGGAGTTTATTGGGTAGAATATTTAGGAGGTAGGTAGCGTTTCGAGGGAATGGTGCCACATGTTGGGGGGGGGGGGGGGGGGTAAAGAGGCTTGAGCAAGAAGGGTCCGGATCATATTGTTAATGGTGCGGATTTGCGTTCCGCTTTACCATTCTGAGATGAGGTGTAAGGACAGGAAAACAGAAATTGCATGCCATTATGATTACAAAAATTGTAAAGTTGTTGTTTGCATATTCTTTGTCATTGTCACATTGAAATTGTTTGATTTTACGTTCAAATTGGATATGGATTAAGTTGTGGAGAGTGGCGAAGGTTTCAAACACTTGTGATTTATTGGATAGAGGGAATGTCCATAAAAAATTAGTAAAATCATCCAAAAACAAGATATAATATTTGTGACCCCCCGTACTAAGTATGGGAGAGGTCCATAAATCGCTGTGAACAATGTCAAATGCAACACGAGTAGAGTTAACAAAATCATAAAAAGGCAATTTAACACTTATGCCAAAAACACAAGATTGACAAAGGGTTTTATTGTGTTTTCCATAATCAACAAAAGATGATAATTTCAAAGACTGTAACAAGTTGTTTCCTCGATGACCCAAACGTTGATGCCAGCGATCTTGGGAAACATCAACAAAAGAGGATGGTTGAGTGGTCTTGAGAGGGAGTGGTGCAATCAGAGGTTAAAGATCGCCGGTACTATTGCATCGAAGGATAGGAGCCCGAGTTTTGAGATCCTTCACAAGAAAGCCAAATGGGTCAAATTCAATGGAAACTAAGTTGTCCGTTGTAAGGCGACGGACAGAAATCGGGTTTTTAATTATATTAGGGGCAAAAAGGACATTGTTAAGTTTAAGTGGTGGGTATGGTGGTGGTAGGACCTGGTTACCTTGGGCCACTACAGGTATAGACATGCCATTACCAACGACAATAAATTTATTAGTGCAAGAATTAAAATTAGACGGGGAGTATATACCTTGAGCATTGGCTGAGTCAGAGGAGGCACCAGTGTCCATCAAGCCATGATATGGTTGATTGAGAGCCAGTGAGTAGAGGGCTTGTTCAGTATCAGTGGGAGAGTATTCAGTGTGATGTGCCTGATCAGGCTGGGGTCCAAGGATTCCTTGGGAGTTTTGGTTAGCGGGCCTGGAGGGGTAGGGGCAGGGTGGTTGGGGGTCTTGTTACTATTCAGAATGGAAGCCCCCTGGGCCGTAGTCCAATTATTTGGGAAAACTATATAAGGGTGACTTGGGTTGGCAGGAGGATTGGTAGATGTTCTGGGCTTATTGGCATTGGGCCTGCCACGGTTTCTTCCACGAAAGTTTCTGGGCCGATTAGAGTTAGTATTGGTAGTATTGGACTGAGGGACGGAAGCGAACTGAGGTATTTGTTTGGGATGAGTATAGGAGGTGGCAGTGAGAGCCGTGGCCGCAGACTGAGAACCCCGAGTGACCTGGCGTTTCTTTTTACTCTCCTCCATATTAAGACGGGAACGGACCTCACTAAAGGGAGGAAGCGGGTCACGATTCTGGAGTACCGTGGAGATGCTATCGTATTGCTCCGGAAGGCCGGTTAAAACCTTAAGAACAAGCGCGGCCGATTATCAACCGGGGACCCGACGCTTGATAATTGATCATCTAGGTGTTTAGCATGATCACAATAATCGGACATCAAAGAAAAATTGTCGAGGCAAAGGTTTGCGAAATCCTGACCAAGAAATATGGCTCGGGTATTTTGGTTGTCATTGAATTCGCTCTCCACTGCAGTCCAGGCATCATAAGCCGTCTGCCCAGGCTGGAGAATAATGCGGAGTAGGGGTTGTGACATGGTGGCATAGATCCACGGTTTGACCAAAGCATCAAGACGTGACCAGAGTTGGTCAGCAGCGAGGGCTGCAGCCTCTGCCTTGGCCACGGCAGTGGGATCCGAGGATGAGGGAGGGGTAGGGGCGGCTATCAGACGTGGAGAAAGATGAGCAGAAACTTCATAAGCTTCGCAATGGACTTGGAAGAGGGTCTTCCAAGTATTATAGGAGGGAGAATCTTTTTCAGGAACAATGGGAATGTGAGATTTGATGTTGGTAACAGTTAGGGATGGGTGAAGGGATTGAGAAGCCATTGGAGAAGAAAGGTAGAATAGGAGGAAGAAAAGGGGAGGCAGCCGGCAGAGTGATGGCGGTGGAAGGGCTAGGGATCGGTGGGTAGGGTTGATACCATGAAAGTGATGAAACCTCTCCTCGTTTCATTGATTTTGCAAACATTTATAATACAATAGAATATCTCCTAATATGGTGGAGATATTGTTACAATGAATACAATATCCATTTACTAAATATATAAACATATATTATTATTTATGTCTAAACATAGACCAACTAAAAACGTATATAAAAATAACCACGAAAATGTATTATATTTGAACTAACATGTTTCTCAAAAAAAAAGTATGTTGAAACGTAAACTAAGTTTAATCTATACCAACACGTACTAAAAATTAATAACGTAATAAACGTAAGCGAACGATGACCAAAACAAATAAACTTTTAAAACAAAAACTTAAATGTATTCACATAAATTTATTAAAGATAAGGTGTGTGAATGAAAATAAAAAAACAAAGATAAGAATCACTAAAGAAAAAAACAAACAAATACAATAAAAGACAAAGAGAAAACAAAAAGGAAAAAAAATAAAAAAAATTGACACTTTTCCTAAGGGAAGGGGGCGCCCTCGGCTTATAGTTTAGGTGCACCAATCTCATCGCACCATGTCATTTCACCCCTAAATTAGCCTAAGCAGCTTAAACACTAGAAACACTAAGCCTAAAATTTCCTGAAACCAAGGACCCTACCATTTTACCATACCCACCAATCACACACACCCCATGAGATGAACCTCAACCAAAAACCCACTGTCTTTCTTCTCACAATCGGTGAGCCCATGCCGAAAACCAAAGCCGATGAAGGTAGCCTAACATGGGGGCGGTGTAGCCGCTGCGGCTACCAAGCCAAATTCACGAAGCCGAGGGTGCCCCGGGATGCCTAAGGCCTTTCAACATTTGTTATTATATATATATATATATGATAAATGAAAAGGGGTATGTCATATGACACTAGGTGGTGGCTTCACACCCCTTGATTTCCTTCCAAAAGTCATTGTTTATCTCATGTGCATGTAACGCCCAAATTCTATAAAACACGATTAATCGCAATAGTGTACTTTACGGGGTATAAATTATAAACAAAGCAAATATAAATTCTATAAGATATGCATGCTTTAGGTGCTAATATGTAACTAGAGGGGCTGAAGTTGTCATAATTGAAAGTTGAATGTTAAAACAAACAAATCAAGGCAAGGTTCATTCCCTGCTCTTGATAATTACACGCCAAACACACACACTTCACATACACAAGTGTAATCTTCCCCAAATCAAGCAAATTCAGCCATAAATCAAAGTATTAGCTTTTGCATTAATGTTATTCTGATCATCTAAGGCCCAGTAACCAACTATGTAAACTTTATTTCATTCAATTTTTAAGTAAAATTAGTTTTTGTGATGATGGTGGAAATTTGGAATCTTTGATTTTGATAATGGGTGACCAAGAAAGGTGTTTCTAGCATAAGAGAGCCTTAAAACGAAATAATCTTATGAGAATAATAGTAACTTGCAACCTAAAGGGGAAAACTTTAAAATCCATGGTATGAACAAGGTGGGTCTTTTGGGTGGTAAGTAATTTCGAAGAATCTTTGGTAATAATGTGTGAGTATGCTTGAACTTAAAGGCTAATATATGATGAAATAGGGCAATTGTATTGTATGAGCCTTAGATGAGAATATGGGTATGGTTTTTATGGTCTAGATTACCAATAATCTAATTGTTGGTTCAAAGAGGATTGATAAGCCTTTTAACCTTAGTCTAATATCCTCTCTGCAACTTTTGGTTAAGTATAGAGAGTGCTGAAAAAGAAAAGACAAGTACTGATGAAGAACTGAAGCTGAGACAAAGTGTTGAAGAGTAAAGTTCTGAAGATGAACCAGACAAACATCTGAAGAGCAACTCTTGAAGGATTACTCATCAGCAGTTCCAGTGGAAGCTTCCCACCGCCCTAAACTTCAGTAGTTTCATATTATATTTGTATTTAATAGATATTTTGTACAAGTACCAATGCTACAGCCTGTTGTAGCATTATACTATTAAATCTCTGCTTCGTACGTACGTTTTGTAGTATATAAATAGAAGGGTTCATGCCTTCTATTTATTACACGAATATACAAACTTTAATTCAGAAATCCATTGTCTATTATAGGAAAACCATTTGAGTTTCACAACTATTTTATCATTAACTTCTTTGATTCTCATATACACTTTTTGCATTTTAGTTTATCATTTGAGGGGAGCATTTACTGATCATAAAAGTGAACTGTTAACTTTGAACAATTATTATTTTGTGTAAGACCCTAACCCGTAAACCTGAGATTTGTCATTTAGATTTCCGAGTTTAGGCCTTAACTAAAATCACTCCCGATTAAAACTTTGGTAACTACAAAAACATAACTCAATGAATCCACCAATTTTTGTGTTTACATTTTATCTACTAAAAACTTGTATTACAGTTTGTGTTTTAAACGTGACGGTCTATTACTGAAGCCTTTTAAGTGTTCGGGTGTGCTCGGTTCTCTCGTGACTTGATCCTTGATCCTTGATCCTTGCTTCAAAACATCCAACAAATGTATACCTAGCACCATTACACAAGAAATAGTTAGTGGGATTGATAACAATGCATTTAGATTGGTGGAAGTGTCGAAACACGTCAAAACGAAACGATCAAGTTTGAATGACAAAACAAAAATTTAGGAGTTTTACACGCGCCGTAAGCTACGGCTCTGACCGTATCTTACGGTCTAAGGCTACGGCTCTGGAGCTTGTTTTTAGCTTTAGCCTTCATTTTCTTGCTTATTTCCCCCCGATCTTTGGGTGTTTTTTAAATCATGTTCAAGCCTCTTCTTAAAGGCATTTGGGGACTTGTTTAATAGGACTTAATGAGTTATTTGAAAGCTTCTAAGCCCTCTGGGACTTAGTTTGATTACAATCCCATGATTTAACTATGGCTTTAGACATACTTGGCGCCAAGGCGCGCATTAAGCTTAGTTAGAATAATACTTACCGAATTGGCCTTCACACCTCTTAGGGGTTGTTTGTCGAATTGAATTCACTTTGCCCAAAGGCTTTTATCTAACTACGGACTTACCGGGCGGTGTTGACCCATACCTTGCATCCATTGTGATTACTTAGGCATCGAGTGCCCAATTTTCGAGTGTTCTCCTGCATACATTCTAGATTGAACACATTAGTCTCTTGAGACTCAATGGTGACACATTTACCATTGGACCCGTTAACCATGAGATTCTTAAAGCTTAGAATAGCGGCTTTGAATGTCGGGTTCGAATGATGAGAAAATCACCATTTGATCCATTAAGGCTAACACTATGCTATCCAAGTTTTATCTATGGTTCAAGTGACAACAACACTTGACCCGTTTACCAAAATGTCTAACTACTTCATTCCATTGATTTCATTTATTCATTGCAATTAAGACATCATTTTCCACATATCCTTACTAATTGACCCGTTTGATAGATTTCACCATTAGGTCACATCTTATTGTTTAATTTAATACCATAAATCTTATTTTGATAACAGTTCACATAAATCGACCCAATTAAGGGATTTCACCTCTTTGGGGTTTACCTTTATTACCCACATAAGATTAAAACCAATGTATACAACACTTAAGCCATACTTATAATCTACTAATGTAAGTAAAACTTACCTTGTATTCACCTCATTTCCTTGCACTTAAGGCTTGTATTTGCTTGACCCGTTTGCTTGTTGATCCATCCTTTCCAAGCTTGGACTAGCTTGACAAGATCAACCTTCACTATACTCATAAGATTGATCAAGTTAGTCATCATTTCCAATAACTAACACATCTCATGAGTTTATTCACACCATTTCATCTAGGTTTGAATTTGGGTCAGTTTGACTCCTAAAAGTCCAACCGTCCATAAACATATTCATGTAAACTAGCTTAGGCAATGATGCACGAAAGTACTAAGTTTTCATTCTCTATACCCATCTCATCCTAAACAACTTTTAGTGTTAAGGAAATGGATATCTAGACAATCACATGTGTTAAGTTTATAAAACACCTTATTTTCACTGCTGCACTTTTTTGCGCAGCAGCTGTTCGGGTTGCTTTTACCCCTTCTAAACCCCATAATCTGATTTTGACTTTCAAATACAAAATGTGCTACGTTCAAAGAGCTTTCCAGGAATATAATAAACGCCTCCTAACGACTTTTCTATGATTTTATATGAATATTTGAAGATCAAGTCAGAAACATATTATGTGCTGCGATTTCCTTTTCAGCTGCTGTTAATTGACCATTTTGACCCATTTAAAGTCCAAATTAGTTGAACATGTTCAAATATGGATTGTGCTTCGTTCAAAGACCTTTCCAGGCGTATTAAGAACACCTCCTAAAGATTTTTCTACGATTTTATATGATTTTTAAGATCAGGTCAGAAACATATTTTTGACCAAACAGCTTTGCTGTCAAAACTGAAATGTTAACTTTAGATGTTGTTTTGACCCACTACAACTCAGAATCAGCTTCTTATGACTAAATATGAAATGTAATATGTGCAACAATCTTTTCAACGATTAAAGGCTCGTCGTCTAACTCCTAATAACGAATGAGATACGACCTTTACAAGATGGTCACCTAGGGTGTCAAGAGTAACGAATTTCATACAATTTTACACTATTTGACCCAATTCAAGTTTCATGTAGGCATTTTATGAAACACTTCATGTGCACCCTTTTTGCAAGTGAATTCTAAGCCTTATGGACTTCTCAAACTTTACCATTTGACTAGCTAAACATCAACAATTGATCACTTTGATTTGTAACATTTAAAAAGCATAAAAATAACAACTTATGCAAGATTTCACCATATCCTTGTATGGTTCATATCTAGGGCAAAAACCCATTTAATACATAGAACAATTCTTCCACTAAAATCTGATTTCAAGCCACCCTAGGTGTTTTTGTCACATGATTATGTGCTATTAGGCTCCCTAATCATGAGGGTAACCTTTATACTCCTATTAATCTCGTTTTTGAAAGCACCCTAAAATCTCATAAAGCTAGTTCATGAAGAATGGATCAATTTAGGTCAAATAAAAGAGTACCTTGGTGATTGTCATGCCTTAGATGATGAGAATTGCATCATGCATGAGATTTCTTCTTGCTTTGGCTTGGATTGCACAAGATTTATGAGTTGTAGTGTGTGGTGTGTGTGTTTTGTGTGTGTATTTTCATCCTCTGATGAAAATAATCGATGCACACACACATACACTTATGTATTTTATATATTTTTTTATGTCTAGTCAAGTTTGATGACTTGACCAGTTTAGCCCCCAGATCACACAATTGTTTTTACCAAGTTAACCACTAACTTAGTCCCATTTAAGTGTTTAAGCCTTGTCTAGCTTAAAAAATTAATGGGGTTTAATTCCCCGATTAGGGAGCTTCGTGTTATTTGTTATTTCGTTGGAGTAAATTAAACCCAAAGCATTCGTATTAGCATAAGACGTGTTTTGGTAAAATTTGGGGTGTTACATTTTGCTGCATATTTACTTTGATAAATTAATTGTTCAAGAAGAAACTGCGTTACTTAGGTCCCTACACTAATGTTGTTAAAACCCTGCCCAGCAAGTGTTTGATGAAACGCCACAATGAATCTCGACTTCATTTGGATCATAGACCTTGTATTTATACATTTGGTAAACTCGTATGAATGATTGGACAAGTGTTTAATCACATTTCATGAATGTCCAAGTGAACTAACCTCTAGGTACCAAGCAAGAGGCGTTGGGAAGTCACGCGGGAAGCATGATTGCGAAAAGGGACATGTGATTGGCACACGTGGCTGTGATGTGACGCATGGCCATGAAACTGTGTTACTTAGGTCCCTACACTAATGTTGTTAAAATCCTACCCAGTAAGTGTTTGATGAAACGCCACAATGAAGCTCGACTTCATTTGGATCATAAGACCTTGTATTTATACATTTGGTAAACTAGTATGAATGATTGAACAAGTGTTTAATCACAATTTTTGAATGTCCAAGTGAACTACCCTCTAGGTACCAAGCAAGAGGCATCGGGAAGTCACGCGGGGAAGCATGATTGCGAAAAGGGACATGTGATTGGCACACGTGGCCATGAACACGCGGCTATGAACGCGTGGCCATGAACGCGTGGCCTCTAGATACGAAGCAAGAGGCTTCGGGAAGTCAAGCGGGGAAGCATGATTGCGATAAAGGACATGTGATTGGCACACGTGGCCATGAACACGTGGCCATGAACGATATGAGTCATATAAGATAGGATGGTCATGTGATTCCCAAAGGAGTCATGATTACGAAAAGGGAAATGTATCACAAGTCATTCGGACCGGGCAAGGATCATCCAAGCGAATTGACACACGTGGCCATGAACGCGGAACATTGCCCCAATGGTAGAATGATTGGGGTGAATGCGCCTATTCTCGAATCAAATCTTGGTTGAGAAGAGGTATAATTAGTGTATAGTTGGGAATCACAAATCCTTGTATAATAGGGTCTTCACATGTTAATCATCATAAAGCGCAGGGGTGACAAGTAGGATAATGTTGGTTTTGATATGGTTAAAATCGAGGAATGGTAAGGCAAAATGGTCTCGATTATGTGTTTTTTAAATGTCTTGTCATTGTATATCGAATGGAAGAAATTTGGATCATTCTAAAAGGGTGAAACAAGCGAACCAGCAGGTCCAAACCGTAGCCTACGGTTGCAAAACCGTAGGCTACGGTTTGCACAACTGAAACAACCAGAGACCACAGGCTGTAACCTACGGCTAGTAGCGTAGGCTACGGCCAGAACAGCTCAACCAGAATCAGTAAGCCGTAGCTAAAGGATTGAACGCCGTAAGCTATGGCGGGGGTTTTAGACCCCTCCTCGTTTCGTTTCTTGTTCGATTATATCACGTTTCACTAATCCTAATTGGGTTTTCTTGATTGGTTAACCTTAGGTATGGCTAGTCGTGACTCGGGTAAAACGGTTAAGTTCGCTTTTTTAATGATCGAACGCATACTCTCATACCTCAACGCTTCTACATTCATGATTTTGGGGTCCAAAACACCATTGGCTTGTGTTCATTAGCCAATTAAACAGTTGTTGTTTATGGACATCTTTGTCTAGGTTAAGGAA
>JAUTDX010005372.1:0-20664 GCA_030844895.1 Ambrosia x helenae | reverse complement strand
GGCGGATTTCTGCAACCGGGTCATCACAACCGATCCGGTCGCCCGGAAGTTCGCCGGCCGAGAGAACGACCTCTTTTGAAATGGGTCGGTGTCAAATTCGTCTAATTTGGGTTCCACGTGTCAGTCTCATGTGGGGTCTGAGATTAATATGATTCTTGATTTGGTTCCATTAAGAATGAGGAATAAGTTGTTTTGAGCATGGTGAAATTGGGATATTATTTGAGGTTGTTATGGATTTGGGTAGACAGCCTCTGCTAGGTTTCCTTCTGGTGATTGGGTTATTTCTGAGATGAGCCTGTTTTGTTGGAAGATTTGCATCATGCAATTTCAAAGGTTTTTTTTTTTTTTTTTTTTTTTTTTTTTTTTTTTAAGGTTCTATTTATAGAAATTAATAATTTTTTATTTATGATGGTAACTAGATAAACTGTCGTAATATGCCAACATAACTGTTTTGAAGTTATATGGTTTGTTTATGTGGATTTTTAAATTGGCAAGATTATTAATTAAAGTTATTAACTTTCTTTGTCATGTTTTTACCGATTATTCCCATTGCCGTGCTTTCGGCGGGTGGATAGTCAGGTTTTCCCCGGAACTGGTGAATTTTGGTGAAACTAGGAGCTCCCTTACATGTCTGGCTATGCCGGGTGGAAGGGGTCCTGATTTGACTGAGTAGGGACTCCGAATGGAGTTCTTGGTGAATTTCGTTGGCCGTTCAAAAAAAAAAAAAAAAGAATGAGAATTGATTAAGACTCTATAGTATAGTATCATAGTAGTAATGTAAATAGCTTCTATCTTTGAAGGTTGGTGAATTTTTCGGATGATAACCGATCAGGCATTGATCATTCTCTACACCGAATAATGCCATTCGCAACGGAAGAGACAAATAATTGGTCTGACCTGTCGTGTGGGTCGGCTATATCCGCAGTGCGGAAATTGTTCGTGATTTGGTTGAAGGGGGAGGTTCCATATTGGTTATTGGGCCACCTGGAGTTGGCAAAACAACGTTAATCAGGTAGGTGTATATTATGTTCTTAACATTTTTGTATCGCGATATGTGAACTTTGTTGTTGTTCTCTAGTTACATTGTCTTAAGCAAAACTAACAATGTAGTTTGTTTGACATCATCATTGTAGAGAAATCGCTAGAATGTTGGCAGATGAGCGAAAGAAGCGTGTTGTCATTATAGATACTTCTAATGAGATAGGAGGCGATGGGGACGTCCTCATTCAGCATAGGCCGTGCAAGACGGATGCAAGTTCCAAATGTCAATATGCAACACAATGTGTGTTTTTAACTTTATATTACGCTTGCGTTGTTGCAAAGATTCTTGTATTGTGCAAGTTATATAATCTATTGTCTGATAATTTTCTTGGATTCATTGAACAGGTGATGATCGAAGCAGTTGAAAATCACATGCCTCAAACAATTATAATCGACGAGATTGGGACAGAGCTCGAGGCGTTGGCTGCTGGTACGATTGCTCAGAGAGGAGTTCAGCTTGTTGCAACCGCACATGGAGTAACGATAGAAAGCATAATAAAAAACCCGTCTTTACAAAGCCTTGTTGGTGGCATCGAGGTTTATAATTCAACTTACCTTTTCAATTTGCTTTGTTGTCCGAATTATGTTGTGATAAGTGGTTTATAAACTTTTTTTTTGCATGTGCATAGAGTGTTTACTCTTGGTGACGAAGAAGCAAGGAAACGGAAAGTACAGAAGACTATACTTGAGAGGAAAGGGCCCTCCTACATTTTTCTTGCGCGGTCGAAATGATATCAAGAACGGAGTATTGTATTCATCATAGATTAGATGCTACTGTGGATGCTATACTTGCAGGTGCTTTAAAACCCATGAATATTTTGTTACATATGTTAAGAATTAAGTACACAAATAATTTCAATGGTTCGGCAAAAATAACACCTTTGGGCTTCGCTTTAAAACGTTGCATGTTTGACATCATTGGTTTTCAATTTGTAACATGTTCGGGTTTTTATACTATTTATGTATCGGGTTTTTATACTATTTATGTAAATTCCATCTGGTTTGTCAAAAGGGTAAAATAGTCATTTTACACAAAGTTAACAATGTATTTTTTAACGAAAGTTGGTGTTAGAACCCAAACATGTTACAAGTTGAAAATCACGGACTCAAACATGTTATACAAGTTTAAAATGACTCGTTTGCCACAACACGGCCTTTTATGTAATTAACGCTATATGTTAATATTCATCATGCTATATGTCACACACCCCGTTTAAATAAAGCTTAAAAACTGTTTGGAAACAGGTAAATCTCCTTTGTTTGAAGTCCGTCATATGGATGCTGAAGCTGAAAGATCTTTAGATGGTTCTAAGCACGCTGATGAAGCCACACGTGTTGAAATATCAGACGAGGAAGATGAAAATATGCCATTTTATTTTGAAAAATCAAGCCGAGATGAGCTTAAAAAGATTTCTAAGAAGGTGAACGTAGAGGTTGTTTCAACACCAGAAATGAACAAATCAGATAGGGCTGAGCGGGTTCATGAAGGCGTTAGGGATGATTCTGATTGGGAGGATGAAGAACATTCTACCAAATTCAGAAAGTTGAGCACTAAACAACAAAGCAGAAAAAACGCCCCGGTTTATGTTTTATACCTATAAGGTAACCCATACTCCCGTCTGTTTCTTTGAAGAACTTCATTTCTTATCCGATCCGATCTTGTGTGTCAAGGCACTCTTTGGTTCCATAACAAATGCAACATTTATAGACAACAATATTATTAATTTAATAAAGTAACTTCGGCTTGAAGCTCTGCCAAGATGGTAAATGTTGCATTTAACATTTTGGACAGAGTGACTGTGTGATATGGTTGTCGATTAGGATGAAGGTGGCAAATACGCGAGTCGGGCAGGTTGATAGAAGTACTTTTTGTCAAAAAATATTATTTTCTTATATAATTAGTTTTTTTTTAACAATTAAATATACTATTTCATTCCATGACTGTGAAAATTACATCAAGATAGCGGGCAGGCAGGCAACAAGCTGCGCCGCCACCCCTTTCTGAATGGCGAACGTTAATCTACTGAAAACAAAACCTTGCCTCCCGGAGTCGAGACATTACTATGAATAATCCGTTGGACCCTGGTCAGGAAACCGGTAGCTTCCGGTGCCAAGGAGCCAAGGTACGAAAACGTGTTGGTTCTCCTCACAAGCCTTAGCATGCTTTTTACTTTCTTCGCCTTTGCCTTCCGCACCGCTTGCCCTGCTACAAACCCACTATCCCTCAAACCAACTAGTGTCAAGTATAGTTACAAAAAGGTTCTTATTTCAATATTAGTGTAATAATTCTGAAAAAAAATATTTAGGAGGTTTTTTGCATTATAAATACTTTTTATGCTAGTTTTGGACCCTTTTCTTTATGATTAATTTTGTTTTTTATTTTATTTTATATGTTCTGAACACATCCATCATTAACTATGCTCTAGATATTGGAAGCTGACTTACAACAAGTAGCAATGGTGATGGGGCTTACAGACGAAATTGATGTAACCGACGATATTAGTAATGCAGATGCTATATTAGCATCCAGTTTTGAGATGAAGGAGAACCCCTGGATTCGCAGTGTAGCCAAATTTCACCAATTGCCCGTATTTGTCATCAAGGTAATTTGATATGACCTTGACTTTTACTTCAGACAGTATATATGGATTTTGTTGTACATTTATTTACGCTCTTTACACTGCAGTCAATATGGATTTTGTTGTACATTTATTTACGCTTTTTACACTTCAGTCAACGACCATGGCTCAAATGGTCAAAGCTATCCGCATGATTCTTGGAAGGGACTCGTTTGGTTCTAAATCAAAGCAACTCAAAAAAATATCTACTGAAATTGAGATTGAAGATGATGTACCAAGAAGAAAACCATCGTTAGAGGAAATCGATGCTTTGGAGGTCCTGTCTCCTTGCCTTTTACTTCATTTTCATGTCTAGTTAAAAAACAATCAATTACGTTTAAGTTGGAACGGGTGAGCTGGATAACGGGTAAAAAGGGTAAAGTTTTTAGGACTTAGCTAAAACAGGTCGGGCTGATCCACTGGCGTTTTGTTCTTTCAAATATGATTATAAAAACTATTTTTAAAATAACAATCACAAGTTTTTTTTTTTTAATAAAATAAGTTGATTATAAACACTAGAAAGGTTCTTTGACCTGAATTGGAGGTGGTAATTTCAACCCATTTGCATTTCAAAAGGTTGATGCTGTTGTGTTTTATCTTAAACGGGTCAAACAGAAAAACCAGCTAAGTTGCCAAAGGTTTGAAATCCGGCAAAGTCTGATTTTAATGCATACAACAATATCGTTTTTTATTTACATGTTTCCATTATTAATTTAATAATAACACTATTCAAAAAAGGGGTGGCGGCGCAGCTTGTTGCCCGTCTGCCCGTTATCTTGATATAATTTTCCTTGTTCTGGAATGAAAAATGAAAGTTACATTTAAAAAAAACTATTTTGTAATAATAGCTAACAATTTGTTTATTAAGAACTTGGAGATAAAGTGTTGTTTATGGGTCAAGATGACCTGACCCGTTACGACACATGTGAAAATGCTCTTTGTGATCTCTTATGTAGCCCTCCTTACTGACCCATCTTGCCATCTCTAGGCTCTAACCAGAGACAAATTGCGAGACGTCATATTTTGGTTTTGCTAAGGATTAACATTTACATATTTTGACTTCATTTACCTTCTATTTTGTTGATATATAGGAAGTTCGACTTGCAATCGAGTACATCGTGATTCCAAGTGGCGAACCCGTAGAGCTTCTCCCAAGATGCTCAGAGATAATTGCTCAACAACTCGAGCTCGTAAGGAGTTATCAATTGACAGTAGAAAACTCAGGCACTGACCTTAACCCAAGGCTGCAGATTCTTCCCCACAAACTGAACAAGAAATCAGGAAAACACTCCAAACCTAGTTCATCCGCACCCGGTTCACCACCGACCGGTGGTGTCGCAGGTACAAGTGTTGCTAGGCTGCCATTCTTGCCTGAATAGTGCAAGAAAATGATTTGGTAACACTTGATGTAGAGTCATTTGAATTATGACCTGTGTGTATCACCCTGTAAGTTCATTGTATGTAGTCACATGGTCACTAAAAGTTGTGACCAAACAACCCATTGCAGTTGTTTGTATATTGTAAAACTGTGCAATTATATTGATTTGTATATTATTAACTTCTTATTCTTGGTATATTGCATTTAAAGAGTTAATTGCCAATTTAGTCCGTGAGTTTTGTCAAAAATTGTCACTTTCATCCAAATCTTTTTTTTGTTGCAACTGTGTCCCTGTGGTTTCATTTCTTTGCCATTTTAGTCCAACCCTCTAACTCCGTTAAAAAAAGTCAGTTAAGTCAGGGGTATTTTGGTCATTTACATATCTATTTTTTATTTTGCCATTTTCATCCAAACCCCGATTTGATTATATCAGCCAAACGCCCTTTAATCTGTTGTTAAACCCATCACCAAACACCTTCTTGACAGCTCCTATATCCATTACCAAACACCACCCATTTGAACCCACTTATATAAACCCATATCCTTCCTTGTTCTGCATATATCAGCAAACAAACACACACTTGTGTGTGTGCAGTCAAGTGCATCAGACCAGAGGTCACCGGTCCGGTGACCAGCACCGGTAACCATCCCTCCGGTGAATTCCTTCCGACCCGATAACATAACCGGTAATCCTCCTCCTCTTTTGAATCCGATAACCACCGCAGCCCTCCTTCACTTCTGTTCTAATTAAACAGCGACCACCTTCGTGTGTTATTACCCATCAATGAGTAACCAGCTCATATCCCGTCGTTTTATTCCGATCAATCAGTGACCCGAGATGGAGGCTGGGTTCGGGTTAGGGTTTAAGTGCCGATTGGGTTAGGAAGGGTTACAAATCGGGTCGGTTGAAGGCGGAGGAGATGGGTGGTCGTTTGGTCGGGTTAGGTTTGGGTACGGTGGGTGGAAGACGGCGGCGGTTATGGAGGTTTGTTAGGTGGTGTCGGTCGGTGGTAGATGAAGAAGGTGAAGGTTTGGGTAGGGTTTGGTGGGATGAAATGTAAAAAAAAAAGCCAAAAAAAAAAATGGTTAAAATTGAAATTGGTCCACCACCACCACCACCACATGAGGTCAAAAAGCAAAAAATAAAAATAACAATAATAATAATAATAATAATAATAATAATAATAATTAAAATAGGTTTTAAATAGGTTTTGGATGAAAATGGCAAAAGGAAAAAGTTTGGTGTGTATGGACAAAAATGCCCCTGACTTAACTGGGTTTTTGTTAACTGAGTTAGGGGCTGTTTGGTTGATTAAGTGCTGAATCATTAAGATGATCTGAATGGTTAAGAGGCTCTGAATGATTAAGAGCTGAATCATTCAGCATCCCTTATTAGCTTAATGGTTCAGCACTTAACCATTCCATTCAGATGCTGAAACAAACAGTCTGAATGCTGAATGATTCAGAACTGAATGGTTAAGAGGCTGATTAAGAGGCTACCAAACAGCCTCTTAGTGCTGATGACTAAAATGGCAAAGAAATGAAACCACAGGGACACAGTTGCAACAAAAAAGATTTGGATGAAAGTGACAATTTTTGACAAACCACAGGGACTAAATTGGCAATTAACTCTGCATTTAAACTTGAAATTATAACTTTAGTTGACACAAATACACAATCATATAGCTGATTGAGCCTTGAGGTATCCTCAAGACTGAACCAAAGCCAACAAGACAGGCCCAATCTAAGGGGTCCAGTTCTGATGGGCCCATGTTAAGGCTGGCCCATTAGTTAAGCCCAACAATCTTTAAGAGACTCATACACACCCATAAGCCAGGTTGTTCTCTCTCTGTCTCTAAGTTTTTTCTCTTTACATTTACTGTTACATACATACATCTCTCATGGTCATTTTATTATGTGGCCCCGACTTACTTGAACGTCGAAGTGCTCATGTGGCTTTAACCCCGTGGGCCCTTCAACGGCTAACGGGTTTCTGGTGGTTGCAGCAAATATTGTGTCATGAGAAGAGAGATTGACGCAACGGCACCAAAAATGGATATGAACAAGAGTTTTCTACACCTTGTACTAACCAAGTCTATAACCTTAAAGGTGTGGATTTTGGATGTAACAATGCCCTTATTGTATCTTAGACTGTTTTTTGAAACCTAGCTTTCTTCACCACCTTTATTTCTTCACTTATAAAATGAGGCAACTTTATATACATTCCAAATAAAACTATTGGTAATCTTTCGGTAAGATCCATCGATAAAGTCTTCATCAATGAACGGTTTTTTCTATTGAATTTCATCGACAATAGGCATCTTAAGCAGAAACTGAGTCAACCGCCCAACAAGTTACATGTAATCATATGTTTTTTAATATGAAAAATATTTTTTCTTTATTTTTTTCTATTTTTATCATGTAATCTTCTACTTTTTCCTTTATTTTCTTTTGAGGTTTTGGAATGGTAGTATATACCATTAGTTGTTATAATCATGTGATGCAATATTACATTAGTGATCGATTGTAATATAGTGATTATAGTATAATCTCCTAAGATGTGGACCAGGTAATTGATGTTACTAATTTTCCTTACAATGTACACAAAATGATGTGACCTATTATCATTACAATGTACAAAAAATGTGTGGGGCAGTTTATACGACCTTTATGGGTTATAAATGATTGGGATTAATTCGATTGACTCGTTACATACACTTATGTAACGTGTAAAAAGATTTGTGTCTTTTTTCTGAAACTTCACCAATTTGTCCGGTTGTCCCTAAGCTCGAGCACTTCATCATCATCCTGCATGTAATGAATAAGGATTTTCATTATGCTATAAGTTTTACTAACACTGTAAAGTTAGTGATCTGTATGAACCTCACCATATATGTATATGTATTCGGTTGCACATATTATGCAACCGTAAGAAATTGATAGATACCTAATAGAAATTGATCAGATAGTATTTATATCTGTTGTTATAGCACTAATGCTAATAATTGATTAGATACCAAGAGGAAACCCTATTTAATGTTCATTAAGGGTAATTACGTCCATCACATAAAGACCAGTTAAACCAATAGGGGTATTTAGGTTATTGATCATTTATTAGATAAATGATTATAAGGGCCACATAATAGAATATATAAATATATTCTTACAGAAGGCATTGCTGGTAACATACAAACCTATAAGAAATAGTGATAGTGAAAAGAGAATCATTTGCATTTATAGGTGCTTTATTGTTTTTGAAATTATAATTGGGTGGCTTAATGAGTTATTTGTGAAAATGGTAATGCCTCTAAATGAAAGGGAGGCATCACCCCTATCTTCCTATCCTCGTACATCAACCTGAAAGTTGTAAGAATATGTTCCTAGATGCCGCTAATTGAGAATGAGGCATTGTTGATGAAGCCGCTGAATTAAACCAAGGAGTCATTGATGCCGCTGATTTGAACCAAGGAGTCATTGATGCCGCCTATTCAAAAAGAGGAATCCATCTTGAAGCCGCCGAATGAAATGGATTCATTGATTGATGCATCTGATTCGAAGGGAGGCATTGGACTGATGCCGCTGAATGGTTGGGAGGCATGGACTGATGCCGCTAATTGGAAGTGAGGCATCATCTTGAAGCCGCCAAATGAGAAGGAAGTTTCAACCAGAATTCTGAATTTGATTCCCACTTTTTTCAGCCTTGAAGTACACCCACCTCAATTTACACCACTAACACTCAATGCATTGCTTTGGTTTTATAAAAAAATTTGTAACATATGCAGGTTGATTGGATTGGTAAATAGTGAAGTAAATAGTGAATGTGTAAGAAACTTTCAGGCTAGTTGTCTTCAATTCAATGTCTTATAAAATGGAGGTGGAGCTGAAATTTTTTAACCATCCACCAGACCATCACCATCACAAGCACAAACATTACAAATCCATAAGAAATCCTACCACCATGAATCCAAATATAAACTTAAACCCTGGTCCCGTGCTGAACGATGTGTTGTACCTACGTGATCGACATCGTGCTTTTCACATTTTCGTAAATGAGGAAAACTTTAATGAGCCCCTCAATGTTAAGCGTAGTGATAGACCCATATGGCGGATACTTCGTAACAACCCTCTTGTAGGTCGAGTTCGTAACCTTGTTGATGCCGCAGGGTTTGGTGGCATTGTAGATTGTGGTTATCGATACCTTGACCACTCCTTAATAACAACGGCTTTGATGAAGCCACCACCTTCAATTTCCGAGACCACCAATTCCAACTTGAAAAAGAGACAAGGGCGTAAAAACACTTATACCTCATCTTTTGATTAGTATTTTGTTTGTGTTGGAAAAATAATTGTGGGTGGGATGAAGAGAATGTGAAATCTCATGAGGTATTTATCTTGAAGACAATGTGAATGATCCCTTAGAATGGTTTGGCAACTTCATTTGATGCCTTAGAGTGGTTTGGCGACATCATTATTTGATCCCTCCCTCTCATTTACTTATGGTCGAACAAAATGTATAAAAAAAGCATTAACATGATGGATGCCTTGGTTCCATTCAGCGGCATCATGCATGCCTTGGTTCCAATCAGCGGCATCAATGATGCCTTCGTTCCAATCAGCGGCTTCAAATCAATGCCTCAATCTCGATTAGCGGCTTCAAAGAACAATGTCTTACACATCTCAGACTTCCAATGATTGGCTACATTCTTAGGGGTGATGCCGCTGATTCGTTTAGAGGCATTACCATTTTCACAAATAATCCCATTCAACCACCCAATTATAATTTGAAATTCAATAAACCCCCCAAAAATATCAGTGAAAAGAGGTAAAATTCTAATGGGGAACAGAACAACAGGATAATGCATTTCAATAATTACCAGATGAGAATGGGACCTAGTTGCGTACGCGGCTTCATATCAAGGGTTGGGATGTGTATATATGCAATGAAGAAAAATGATAACTCATGTATCACGACAATTGCAACCACATGAAGTGAACTATCCCACTCACGATTGGAGCTTGCAGTTTTGGTGTTCACATTGAAGACATGGAGACATTTGTTTGGGACCAAATTTACTATTTATAGCGATTACAAGAGGTTGAAATACTTATTTGAACAAAAAGAAAACTTGTTGAAGGATTAGGATATTCTGGATTAGATTGGCAAGGCATAGGCCCAGGTAAAGGTGCTCGTGGAAATCAATGCTCAAAAAGGAAATCAAGTAACGAAGATGGAAGTCTTTCACGGGTAGCTCAGTTGGTGAATGGCCAGGGATCTCTCTTGGAGGTCTCAGGTTCAATTCCCACGAAGGACATAATGAGAAATGATGGATGACTCATGGCCTATGGTCATGAGTTTGAGTCCTGATCTCGCCAGGTTTTACCGGTTCACTACTGTCGTGCCTTCGGGCGGGTATGTGGGTCGGGTTTTCCCTGGAAGCGGGTTGTCAGGCGGGCTAGGGGCTTCGTGCGTCCGGGGTGGGCCGGGCTGTGCCCCTGTCTTTGCCACTGGGGGGCCGCGTAACGAAGTACCCGGCGTTGTTTAGTTGGCCGTTCAAAAAAAAAAAGTAACGAAGATGGAAGAAACACCCATGGGATTAAGATCATGCTTGGTTGAATGTGGTTTCCTCATCATAGGGAACCTTAGCGAAGAATATTAGACGAGGCACACGCCACACACAAGACATTGTATTCTATACATACTGGTGTCACAAAAAATGTACCACTATTTATGAAAAGACTACTGGTGGCGAGGAGTGGTAAGGGAAATTACTAGTTATGTGAACACGTGCTCTACATGTTTACATGTTAAGGACGAGCACCAATGGGCTTATAAAAAGATCCAGCCAATGGATGTGCTGGAATGGAAATGAGCACATTAGTATGTACTTCATAACCAAGCTATCTAGGACAAGTAAAGTTCATGACATCATTTGGGTAATTGTAGACTGGTTGATGAAAAGTTCTCACTTCTTGCCATCTGTGAGACGTACACGTAAGAATAGTTGGTTGAGCTGTTTTTTTTAGTTATTGTTGCATGACATGGAGTACTGTGTTCATCGTATCAGATAAAGACCCCGTGGTTTACCTTTAAGTTATGGAGGAAACTTAATGATGCAATGGGAACGAGATACACATTAGCACAACTTGTCATTCTCTTTTTGTTGTTATACCAAGTTTTGGTACCGTATGAATACCATGACAACTCAAATTTATTTTTGAGAATTCTTACACTGTAACGAATCGAATTGATACTGACCAATTTTCCACATGTAACAAACCCGATGAAAGACACAGGCATCACCATCTAGTTTATATAAATTTTCACTAAAAACATGCTAAAAATGTAAACTTCTTTTAAGTTTTAACCATTAGCGTTTATCCTTTCTAAAATCCTTAGTGCCACTTTTACAATTTAATACGTTTATCTAATATTAATTAATATAAATAGCACAAAAAACCTATTTATATGGTGTATACACTAGTTAAGATTTAAGGGTGTCAATCGTGTTAGGTTAACGGATTTAAACACTTAGTGCTAGGTGTCTCTGGTTGAGCCATTCAGCCTAATCAAAACAATATTCTTATTCGTCTAACAATACCAACTCGAACCCATACACACTTAATATTGTGTAACCCGAATATGATTTGTTTAACCCTTTTATTTAGACATGTTAAACAGGTTGAGGAGTTGGCAAGCAATAATCAAGCTCTAAATGCGTTAATAAGGATGCCAGGTTTTTAATAAAATGAGTTAAAACTTGTTAGCCGGTTAATCTGTTTAAATAAACACATTGACATATTTAATTAAACTGATCGATCAAAACACGGCCTGTTTACTACACGAGTCAAATACGACAACCCAAAACTTGTTTTTTCCATATTCATGTTGTGTTTGTATCATATCTTGAGTCGTGTCAGAAATTCTTCCCTTGTTTTGATACATTAAAATAAAAATATATACGCACTAATCAGTAGAGCATTACTTATTTTTTAATATTCCAGGTTATTGATATTTTTTTAGTCTTTTAACACAAAAAGTTAACCAAGAGCTGATTGATAATACCATACTAACTCAGTAACTAGCCTAACTAATTAAGGTGTAGCCACTAAATCACTTAACATGTTTCTAAAATTTACTAATTAAAAGGCTTTACGAACCATTATATATCTTTTAAATAAACTAAACACATTACCTCTGACCGAAATTCAAAAATACACCTTAATAAAATCACCAGTATTAAACTATTCATACCCGAACTTGTTACAAAATTAAAACATCACAAACCCGAAACACACAACCAAAAGAGTCGGTACCCAAACCTGTTACTTTCTCCAAACCACAAGGACCGTAAGTGTAACTTATTTAAAATTAAAATTAGGCTCGCAGTCACAGATTCAAAAAAATTAGGTTCACATTCTGTGTTAAAGAGATGCGACTGAAGTAAGCTTGAAGACGATTAATGCTTTAGAATTAGGGTTTGTTTGTTTGTCTTAAACAATCAAACATTATAATGGAAGATATCTTCGTCTTTGATTCCAATACCGAAGTTACTGTACTTGAAGGTATGTATGTCCATTACCACATTTTTCTCTATTTTTTTTTATTAATTTTTATTTTATGTCTTTAATTTCATGATCTAAAACGCTTTAGTTTGATCAATTACGATATTAAACCTTATGTTATTGTGCAATTCAGGACCGATTAGTGATTATCAGTACTAATTAGGGTTTCATTTCTGAATGTTTAAACATGACACAATTAACCCTTTTTCATAGTTTCATTAAGTTATTATATGATAATAATCTTGATTATTGCTGTCTTTTTGGAAATTGTTTGTTATACATAGATTTATAAGATGTAAGTAGAGGAAAGATTAATGTTGTTCGTAGTTAGGTTGTAAAAGCTTAGGGTTACATTGGGTTTTGCCACTGAAAGATCGGGGATAGGAGTTTATGAAGACGTTCGCATAAAAGTTTGGACTTTTAGTGGAGTGTATAAATTCGTTTTAACATTTTTTTAGGACGTTAACTTTTGCTACACTTTTGGTTGTCTTGATGTTAGTGCGGTCATTGCGATTTGTTAGGGGTGTGTATAGTTACATTCAAAGGGATTTGTGCTATCTTATGAATCATGTCTCTCTTATGTTTACCTGTTGTTACTATATTTTTCCATCGTTTTGTGTTATCAATAGTTTATAGCTATTAATCTATTATTTTGTGTACGTCTTGTTTTGTTGCTGTCCTGATTTTTTTATGTTATCTGGATACCTATGTTGTCAAAGCGCCTAGGTGCACTTAAGGCGCATAAGCCGAGCCCGGAGCTTAGGCGCATAAAAAACGAGGACTTTTTAATTTAAACAAGGCAGTGAGGCACATAATATAAATTATAAAATACATTTTTAGGGGTTTTAGAGATGTTTTAGGCTTGTTTAGGGCTACTTTAGGATGTTTTAGGGTTATTTAGGACTTGTTTATGGGTCATTTAAGATATTTTAGACAGGCAACTTTTGGCCTGAAATTGCGCCTCAGTGCCGAAAGGCGTGCCTCACCAGTCGCAGCGCACCCTGCCTTGTTGCGCCTCAAAGCACTTGGTGGTTTCATCAAACCATCAGATGATTACGGATGTAAAATTACGCTAATTGTTATTGTGGTTGTGTAGAATCCAAAATTTTATTCTGTATCTTTTATTATGCTAAAATCTAGATTTTGTTCTGGTTTTTTGGAAATTGTTTGTTATACACAGATTTCTAAGCTGTAAGTAGAGAAAAGATTAAACGTATTTGTTGCCAGGTTGTAAAAGCTCAGATTTACCATCATGTTTTTGCCCAGATGATCGGGGATTCGTGGAGAAGTCGGATAAAAGTTATGGACTTTAATGGGAGTGTATAGAGTTGCCTTAACTTTTTCTATACTTTTGGGTTGCCTTAGCCTTGGTTTTGCCTTAGTGCGGTCCTGGGTATGGATTTGTTAGGAGAGCGTATAGGTACATTCAGGGGCTTTTTGTGTTATTACTAGTATACTGCTACCATTTTTAGTACCTTTTTTTGTTGCTGTTTTGATGCTTTATGCTACACTTTATGTTATCTGGATTCTGGATACTATACTTTGCATGTCAAGAAAACGTATTTGGAGCCAGGGTTCTCTAACACTGTATTGCCGAGTTTTATTTAAGGAGAGAAGAGAAGGGAATCTACCTTTCTCTTCTTTTCCCTTCCTTTCTCTCCATAAAAAAACTCTAGGACACAATTTTTTATTCCTTCCTTACAAATCCTTTCTTTTCTCTCTTTAAATGAAACTTGGGAATGCAGCGTAAAGGGAGCAGCCTCTCTATCTTCCTGGATAGAGGAAAGGTTTTGCCTCCATCCTACCCTTCCGGACCCTACTAATAGCTTGCTATGAGTGAGATTTTATGATGTATGATTGTTTGTATTTCAGAAGATGTATAGAGGTTTGGGATTTGTTACTTTCTTTGCTACGTTGAATAATTTAAAAGCATCAAAATGGTTACAGACTGGAATACAGTTTTGTTCAATATTTAAAATTTGGTGTCATACTAGATAAGCCTAAAGTAGAGAAGAAGGCAAAGAGTTCTATAGTAAATTCAGGGAGGAAAAAGCTTGCTGACATAAGCAACATGCCAAGTGTACCTAGTACTTTGACCCAAGATAACAAGTCCCGGCCAAATTCATCTACTGTGAAAGAATATATAGAGCAGCTCCAAAAGGTACCCGATTTTTGGATGTAGCATCATCGTTTTTTACACATAACCAATTAACCGTAAGGTTATGGCTATCTCATATTCTCATGTTAAACTGGTATTTACATGGTTCATTGTTAATGCGTTCCAGGAAAATGTAGCACTCATGAAGCTCTTAGCTGATAAAAAGTATCCTTTTAATATTTTAGGATTTTAGCTGTTTTAAAGTTCATGCAGTTATGGAATTTCCCAAATGGACTCTCCTTGCTCGACCATGAATATACGATTTCCTTAACATTTTTCCCAGTAAAATCATTGATATAAGTGGAGCTGAGCTACAGAAACTAAGGATGACTCTGCAGAAGATGCAGCAGCAGAATTTGCATCTTGCTCAGTCAAATAGTCAATTGCTAGCGGTTTGTTTGCTTGTCATAACATCTTGAATTTGCTCAAATGTTTTTTTTTTGTCAGAAAGATTGACATATTTCTTTGATTTTGTAGGATTTGAATTCTGGCAAGGATAGAGTAAGTTGTTAATGCAAATTTGCGTGGCCAATTTCCGTTTATTACCTGTCTATCGATGATTGCATTGACACATTTTTTTGTTTTTACTGTGGTTTAGCTAAAAGATCTCCAACATCAGCTTGGATGCAAAAATGGTTTGCTCATAGCAAAACAGCTGGAGTTAGAGGTTAGTGTGATGATCTTTTTAGTAGCAAATATGCTGGATTTTGGTCTATTTTCTGCTCACATGCATATCCATTGTTATATCAGGGAAAAAGGAAAACCAAAACATGTGAAACAAATGAAACCAAGGTTAGCATGTGAATCCTACATTACATTTATTTTCTTGAAAAAGATTTTAAACTAAAAATTGGCTATATATTCGTATATTTTAATTTCACTGGTAGAAGGCAAAAGTATCTGAGCATGAGGAGACGGGAGCCTCTACGGTTGCAGAAAGTGGCAAAGTCCAACAATGTAACACTGATGGAAAGCAGAAATCCAAAAGTCAGTCCGATATGTGTGGTGTTGCTTTGTATTTGAAACTAATGACCAGTTTTAATGGTTGCATAAACAGAGTGTGCCTCTGATTATTTGAAACTTTTTATACAGGTTTATGCCCTGCTGTTAGAACGGTTCCGGAGAAGGCTGTGGGTGACAATGGGAGGTTTGTGCACACTTGTGCTTTTGTATTTAATTACATATAGTTTCAGTATTTTATTTCCTTAATATTATATTTTACAGGCTAGTAGCTAGAAGGCAATCTGCTAGGTTTAAACATGACGAATCAAAATCTGCAGAGGACTTGATTCATGCAGGTGAAATGAATGATAAAATGCAAGAGGATGATGTTGCCATTTCTGTTAAAAGGGAAGATGATTCATTACCAAGTAAAGTAACTCAAGAAGGTAGAAGATCATCTATTTTAAGGCCGTCTCGTGAAGCGGCAAAGAAGATTCAGTCTTATAAGGAAGTCAGCGTCAAAGTAAAATTGCGCAGACCTGAGTGAGTGTTTTTCTTGAACTATTTGGTTTGAATTCTTTTGTAGAAGATTCTGTAGTTCCGTGGTTTTTGACGATCATGGTGGTTGGGGAGATATTGTTCCTTTTGTGAATCTGTATGATGTTGTTAGTAGGTAAACTGATATATTAGCCATATGGTAACCAGCTGCTACCTTTATATGCATCTGAAGTTGGTATAGTTTGATTGTAAGCTGTATGTTAATCACTCATTTTGCATCTCTGCTGGCTTTTGATTGTAAGATATTGTTCTTTTGTGAATCTGTATGATGATGTTAGTAGGTAAACTTAATGCAGAATTTGCAAGTTTGGGTTTATCCCACATGGGTTCGGATCGAACCAGTTAACACATGTAAAGGGGTTGGTTTTGTGGGGTTAAGTTATTTTTAAATCTTTAAAAGATAATATAGGCCATAAGTTTATGTAACTTTATTTGGTTGAGCAATGAAAAATGAGAAGTATCAATTATGTTAGCAAAATGCAAATGCAAATGAATAATCAGGTTAAATGAATCATGTCCATGTAATCCCTTACTACTTGTACCAGTTTGTATTTCTATAATTTTAAACATATGGAGTTTAATTTAAATATATCATATAAGTTAACATATATGATATGTGACGTATAAGTTGACAACATTTTCGACTTACAAGTTTTAACAATTTAATATCGTGACAATGTTAAGCGGACATCGGTTAGGTTTTAGTGGATATTCTTCAGATTACGATCTTTTTCCACATTCTGTGATATCTTTTTTTTTTAACGGCCAAACAAACTTTATTAATAAACTAGCAAGGAGCTAGCGGACAAAAACCGGGAAAAATCCCAATACACAACAATCCGCCAAAACAAAAAAGAAATGCCCAAACAATACAATAATCCGTACCTAGCCCATCCGAAGAGTGTCAAATCTACCCCATGAAATTCTGTGATATCGTAAACATCTTAAGTGTCGATTTTGCTTTATGATTCCTCGCTTCTCGTCTTTGATGATGAATATAATATAACCTTAGCATGGCCGCAACACTTACGCGTTAACCATCAAACTTGTATCTGCATCAACAACCCATTTATCCAATGTCTCATGGGTGGGGGTTTGTTACTTTGTTAATATTAATGCTCATACTTTGGTACAATCTTGAAGTTTCTATAAAGAAAAAATCATTTTTCGTTTGCAAAAATTTCTTGTGCTGATGATGGGTGGATGATTAACGGTTTCAAAGTTTGTTACACAAATTTCATATATTTTCTTTCATGAGCAAAAATATGATTTGATGATGTTTGTAAAGTTATCTTCTTTGATAAGTACAATAATTACTAAACTCTTTTCCTTAGAAGCCTGGCTTTGGCATTGATTGTTATTTTTAACTTCTAAAATAATCCAATACCATGTATTAATGATTTAGTAGCTTCATAACTTTGATATGAATTATACGTGGGTGTTTTATTAACCAAATCAGACTCCATGAAACCCTAAATTTGATTCGAACCGAATTCGAATAGTTTTCTAAGTATTTGAATTTAAACCGTTCAAATTCGACTTCACTTTTGAAAATTTCAAACATGAATAATCCAATTCGATGAAAGATCCCTAATTGGTGACATGGTAAAATTTTACCACATGAGATTGAACAATCACTACACACGGAGCCGGTCCAACAATTTTGCAGGTCTAAAGCAAAATAAAAATCTGAGGCCCTTTCTAAGCTTTTTTTTTTTTTTTTTTTTTTTTTTTTTTGTTTGATTCATTTAAATAGTACTTCTATTTGTTTATCAAAGAAATTTTTAAAAGATATTTTAGTTTATTGTTGTTTTCTGTTTAGTAAACAAATAAATGGGAATTAAATTAAATCAAACATTCTTGTCCACTATGAGAGTGAGAAACAAAAACTAATGTAGAAAAGGGATTAAAAAAAATTGTTTTCAAAGTTATTAAAATATAACATCTATTTATGCTTTTTACAGATTTTTTAGCATAAAACAGAATGTAGCTGCTGGGATTTGAACACAGCTATCAATAGACAAATAATGGACCCTTTACACAGTCACTTTTGTGGTTAAAATTGCAATGATTATATATGTAGTGTATATGTAAACATATTTAGAACGGGGACCCAATTACACTATTGGGCCGGGCCTGACTACACATTAGATCCATCATAGTTCAACGATGCATCTATAATGCTCCTTTTAAGCATGGTATATAGTTATGAACCCGAATCATTGCAAGGTATGAGACTTATCCCACATCGATTGTATGAGCAACCAATGTGGGATTATAACCCAAGTTAGCTCTCTTCCCATCAGACTAGTCTTTTTGGGATGAGTTCTCATGTTTAGGTTGTAACAAACTAACAACGGTATTAGACCCAAACTCGAAGTGTTGGCCTGGGAGAGCTAGTTGTGACCAACGAGGACGTTGGCCCTTAAGGAGGGTTGATTGTTATGGACTGGAATCATTGCAAGGTATGAGACTTGTCCCACATCGGTTGTATGGGCAACCAATGTGGGGTTTATAACTCAAGTGAGCTCTCTCTCCCATAAGAGTAGTCTTTCAAAACTTTCGCCCCACCATTCCCTCCACTCTGAAAATTTTGTTTAAGCTCCGCTACTGATCAAAACATAACCATTTGGTAATTGTTATCAAGTTTTCATCTCTGAAACTACATTGTCCAAAAGCACATCTCAATGAGATGGTCCGCATATTGATGCTTTTAACCACTACATATCAAATGTTATCTCTTTCTGTCAAACTTTTACTTACAAATCTCACTTCATTTAGGTCCTTACAATTTGATTGATACACATATACTTAGTCGGTGCCAAATATAGATTATTCCTACAAAGTCTAAAAGTTGAGAAGAATTAGGCAAACACATTATTAGAATTGTTTATAATCTTTTTGCTCTTTTCTTTTATCATTTTCCATATTTATGGTCCTACTAGAAAAAAAAAAAGAAAAAAAAAATTCAAGAACAATAATAACGATGTCACATGGGAAGGCCTTGATCTTCAACCTTACGAGGGTCACCATCACATCCATTCTGTTAAACATGAAAAAACCGCGTTGATGCACGAAAGAAAACAATAATCATCATATTAATAATATTGGAATTAATAAATATTAAAAAGTACTAATTAGTTATTATAATAATTGACAAAAAAAAAAAAGACCAAATCATTTCAAAGTTTGTTGTCAGTTGTCACATCGTCCATTGGCTCCTCGTATGCATGAAACTATACTCAAGAGGTGAAATTAGGGGAGAACAGGCACCACCCCACTTAGCCTCGTCTTAACCAATTGGTATTTAGAATTTATACATCCTTTATTTAGGATTTATACACCCTGGCCCACATCACACATCAATAGGAAGCTGTCACATACCTCAGAATGTGATGTCACACCGTCAGAATGTGACGTCACAGGGTGTATGAATCCCATAACCCTAACCAATTATATAATGTCACATGTTTATACTCAAGTAGTCTAAAGTAGTCTAGACACTGAAAATGTCCAAGCCTAAACTAGCCTAATTTTTTTAATATTAATTAGTTAAAACACAATAACCCCAAATAAACATTAACAAAAAAAATAAAATACATGCAAATACAAATAAAATTACGAAACATAAAAAAAATCAACTAAAAATATTAAAAATATTACGCAACGTCGTCGGATTCTTCGACACCAACCGGGGTCCCCGACCTCTATTATTATTATTATTAGAATAATAATAATAATAAATAAATAAATAAAGTGTTTAATTAGGGGTGTTCACGAGCCGAGCCGATCCGAGCGGAGTTTTCCTCGTGCTTAGCTCGTTTACAAAACCGAACCGAGCGGAGCGGCTCATTTACAATCGAGCGTAAAACCGAACGAGCATTCTTCGAGCGCAAATTTTCCGAGCGAGAATCAAGCGAAGAGTAATATGTACGATAATAAAATTGCGATGTTTCCCTTCGATGTTTTCATTGTCGGGTGACGACGACTAAGGTCGAAATGTCCGATAATAACACTAATTGAGACCCTAGTGTCCAATGATGAGGCTTAGATTGAGGCTGGTGAGATGATGAGCATACGTCAGAGAACAGTTGTTGCATTGTGACGTAGATGTGATATCAAGCAACAGTAGCGATGCACGACTAATAACATAAAGAAGTCAAGACTTTCACCTCAGGACTTATTGTTTTACTATTAAATCAAGGGTTAAATTTCTATTGATTTAAGTGGGCTAGTTATATTTTGTTTTGCATATATTATGGCAAATCCAATGTAGTGTTATATAAAAAGCCATAAACTTATCTATAAATTGTGTGTATATCTATTATTAAATAAATAAAAATTTATTCGAGCCGAACCAGCCGAGCGTACCTTTGCTCGTGCTTCGCTCATTTACAAACCGAACA